>SDVV010025885.1:0-12348 GCA_016164225.1 Gammarus roeselii | reverse complement strand
TATATTTATATGTACAGTTTTGGTTGCACTAAAGAGTGTAATGAGCTGTAGGACGTTGGGGAAGAAAGCAAAGTGAGGGCTGTTTGAGGGTGTTGTTGTCCCAACTGTACTCGACGGAGCTGCGGCTTGGGGGGTGATAGCATAGGAGAGAAGAAGGTTGAATGTTTTCAAGATGATATGTTTGAGGAGCATGACTGGAGTAACGCTGAGAGACCGGATCACCAACGACATGGTTCGAATCAGAACAGGGATGGTGAATAAGTTGGAGGACATAGTGGATTCGCGTGTTCTGAGATGGTTCGGGCATATGGAGAGGATGGATGAAGGGAGATTGGTGATAAGGGTGATGAATGCGGAGGTGAGGGTCGCAGGCCTAGAGGTAGACCGAGGTTTGGGTGGATGGATGGTGTGAAGCAGGCGTTATGAAGGAGAAACATGAATGTGGAAGTGGCGAGAGAGCGTGCAATGAACAGGCGTGAGTGGAGAATGGTTGTGAATGGTAGATTTTGACGCTACTCTGATGTGCTTTCCCGTTCTCGGCATCCCGCTGTGGGATTGTCGTGGGTGAGGGGGGGGCCCGGCCATTATGACTCATCGGGGGTAAACCACTGAAAACTGTCGGGCCCTGCTGCCGATGACGGATCCTCGGACTGCACTCGTGACCCAGAGTGTATGTTGAGGGGGTAACGGCCGGACCCTTTAGCACAAAAGGGCTTAGTTGTGTGTGTGAGCGTATGAGGTTGTGAGGTGCGCCTTGCCGTCGGCCACCCCCCTTTCTGAGGAATGCGGCCTAGTGTCTGTATCTGTATCTGTATATTTATTTTATTTACATAGAAACATTTACATCGTTTTTATTGGGCCTCCGGTGGAGTATGGAAGCAAATACAAATACAAATACATCGTTTTTGAAATATTTAGAGTCGGTTGCAGTACGTTTCAATGCATATTTTCAATGTGTATTTAGGTGGACAATGAGACAAGTTTAAGATTATAATTTATTTAAAAAGAGACAATAAGGAATATTTACGTACTAGAATCATTAACAGGTTATAACATGTTCATGTGGACGTGCTTTCATCATTTCATGCAGAAGTGTTATTGTAAGGTATTATTTCTGCCTCAAGCAATGCTTATTTTTCATACTATAGCTTATGCGCTCTCAAACGAGCTGTATCAATCACTGTCATACGGCCAGCAGGATATGAACGAAATTGCATCTATTTGTGGTGACATAGGTCCTTATTCTCGTCTCGTGTATATCCTATTTCTGTAGATCTGCATTGCAGATACACCCGAAGATTGATGGTGCAAAAACCTAATATCTACGTTTTTGTTTTAGAGTCTTAATTCACATGAACATTTACGGTATGGCAACCCTTAGCAGCTGGTTTGTGGCCTCGGAATCGAGCAACATACTGTATCACGTTGGTTGCAAGCGAGTGATCTCATTCGGGTAATCGTTGGCTGTTTCGCTTTTCAGTAGTCCCAGCTGATATTTATTTAATTCATCGTACAAATGATGTTTCCTCGGAATATGTTTAGGAAGTCCATGTTTTCAGCCACGGGAGCTTGCCGCATTTCCGCCTCAATGTCGGGCACTCCTTCGAACTGGATCATC
This sequence comes from Gammarus roeselii, assembly GCA_016164225.1. Lineage (NCBI taxonomy): Eukaryota > Metazoa > Arthropoda > Malacostraca > Amphipoda > Gammaridae > Gammarus > Gammarus roeselii. The sequence continues at coordinate 10,730 of SDVV010025885.1, read as the reverse complement.
AACGAGTCAGTGTCCGAGTAGATGAGCGAGACGTTTTCATCGTAATATGGTTTCAGTGTGTCATAAAAGAAGCTTTAGACTTGTGCTTTAGCTTCTGTTTGGTGTTGACAAGATATATATCTACGATAGCTTAGGTAATAGAATTTAATCACTTTTTCAATGCAAGGCAAGAGGCGTTGTAGTACATTTCGATGCAAGTTATGTTGCATATCTGCAATTTCTTCATCGCACAAGGGGTGTTTTGTGAGATAGTTGGAGAAGACCATGTATTCAGACAGAGAAGATTATCTTCTACCTTTAAACTGGAATAAATCTATTGCATTTTCAAGGTAAGGCAAGAGGCGTTGTGTTGCAACTTCTTTGCATGTCATGCATTCAACTCTAGTCATTAGATTTATATTTAGGATATTGTAAACAAAGATTTATAAGATATATTTTTATTGATAATAGATTTTGACACATTTATATATAGTAGGGGATTTCAAAGGTTTATCATTTATACGGAAATATAACTATTCACTCAGGAAATTCGACGTGAGTAATTTGGTGAAAAACATAGGTAATGACTTCACCTTCCTTTCATGTGTTATCTTGATCCTTGGTATCAGTGCCACTCTGTGGGTTCTTTATCAATTATGAACATCTATTTCTCACCTGAAGCTGTCGACTCGTCATATCGATGTAAGATTTATCATTTGGGTGTGGTTTTTCTCTGATCTATTGGGGTTCTAGAATAACGCCCTTAGTACACATTTTAGATAAACGACGACTTTTGGAAGAAGTGTATGCAGCACTTGCAATCCTATCCATGTAACCAAAAATTTATTTTTAGTCTTCAGCGAGCTTAGTATCGTCGCTAGTTTTCTAATTACTGTTACATGGTTATGACATCAAAGCGTTTCAGGGTTTTTCTTGCTATTGCATACATTACCATTCACTTCATTCCCGCAGATATTCGAAATATACCAATTTCTCCTTGCACTCATACGTTTGAGACACTATTCCATCTCTTCATGATTCATTTCCAACATTTTTGAATCAAAGTCATAAATATATTTTGTTTTATTGTATAATTTTACAATTCTTATACATGATACCCTTTCATTACTCCATTTGGTAGGACGATTTCTTTCAGCTAATTTTTTTTCTTCACATGAGGTTTTCTTGATATAACTACCCATACCTCCAGATTTTTCCATTTCGGTTATGGTTTGGGTCTCCTCCCACCATATCGATTTAGCCATTTTCACCTAATCTTCATACATTCTAAGCTTGAGTGTTAGTGACACCATACTGTCTATTCCGCTCGCACCATATTGAGCACTGTCTATCTCATTAGATTGGAAACTCAGGTCCGGTTTATTATGTTCAATCAATACGCCCGTTGCATCCTTGGAGCTTGTATTCCCTCGTTCAGTTTAAAGGTTAGCATATTCTGAATAATGCTGGCCTAAGAGATGTTGCCAAAACCCGAATGTGGAGCTTGATTTGCTTAATTTTATCACCGCAATGCAAATAATACATACCCCCTTGTTCTCCTTTCTGTTAAAATACTTCCATATCAAACTTGGCGTCGTCCAAGCGGACCGCATTTGAATGAGTACAGATATGTGCTCAATTTATTCATACAGTAGCGTTAGCGTCACTGTGTTGGCACATGTAATAGCACCATATAGGCATTTACACACATTGGAGCGAGAAGAGTTACCAAACACTGACAGATGCATTAATACCTACGAAACCTAACCTATCCTAACCAATTTGAACAAGAATTATGTGTCATCTTTCGAGATATCCTGCTTACGTATGATACTTATTCATCGACTGGATCAGCTTCACGGTATGTTATGTTACAATAACTAATCATCCATACCTAACTTAACCTATTTATTCTAAGAAATTACGTATTTTTTCAAACGACTTTTCATGCTCACATATGATTATTTACTGTTGTAGGATTAATGCATACCAAATATCTCCACATATCTCTATATTTTGATCAATCCTTTGCAGTTTGACACACACATCCGATTTTGATCTAGTGTGTCGTCAAAATCCTAACCTAACCTAATTTATGTACGGTTTTCAGTCATTGATTTATACATTACATTACAAATATCTCCACCTGACTCTACATTTTGATATAAACTATGCAGTTTGATACACACATCCAATTTTGATCTAGTAAATCATCAAAAAACCTAACCCAACTCAGGTCCGGTTTATTATGTTCTATCAATGCGCCCAATGCATCTCTAGAGCTTGTATTTCCACATTCATTTTAAAGATTAACATATTCAAGATAATGCTGGCCTTTGAGATGTGGCCAAAACCTGAATTAAAATTTCATCATTGCTTGAATGTTATATATATTTTTTATATGATTCTTGAGTTTTTTGATTTGATACAATTCTAAATCTCTTTTACAAGTTATTGACACCCATCAAAAGCCTAACCTAACCTGACCTTACGTATGATACCCAACCTAACCTTATGTACGGTTTACAGTCATTAATATTTATATATGACCCCGAATTTGATAAGATTTCAATAATTAGAGTTTGCAAAGAAGAAGAATAAGAACATTTATTGAAATTAGGGGATCTACATTTATGGACCCACGGGGATTATACAGGCTTCCGTATTCATATCAAAGATATGGTGGAGTATATGAAGGAATTTGAGAGGAGACTGATACATAGTGATGATGGGTATGGTTGTATGTACGCACCATGCTGATACAAAAAATGCATAAACATTGATGCATCCAGCAAGAACTGTAATTAATACTAATAAATACTTATAAAACTATGAATATCCTAAAACAAATTGTTTAAATTATCCTAAAAAACTCAAAGATTTAGCGATAAAATTTAAAATATCGTGTCAGTTGGAGGTGGCATCGATTTGTCGAACGCCGTAGAAGAATATGTTTCAAGGCGTGAAATGATGCTAAAAACCTATCACGAGGTAAAGGATCTAGATGTCTTACAGATTGGTATGATATAAATCAGAGTCCGATCAGATCATACCCAGTCAAGATTGTGATTCTGTTGTGGAAGGATGGGTTATAGCTTGAGTCCTCGTTTGTTCGAAAGTAATGGAGTGATGGGGGTCTGTAAACTTTGCCAGAAATAAATAAAATTGAATAACCATAAATCCACGAGTAATGTGTGGAGTCATTTGAAACGAAGTCATCGTGAGGAGTATGAAAATTATAGGAAAGAAGAAAGCAAATCAACTGTGCAAGTTGTCAAAGGATGAATTGCCAGAAGATATTGAAGTAAATGTGGTAGATCAAGTATGAGATCAAGTGCCCGTTTGTATGATGGTGGAAACATATATGAATTACTTGTAGCATTCAATCCATCTAAGATTGACAATATGTCCTATCTGCTAACATATATGACTCGAAATTGAGCACGAAGTAGAAATAATTAGGAGCAAATTTCATACAAACCGTGTGAAGGGGGTCATATGTATTTAACAATGACTGTAAGCCGTACATAAGGTTAGGTGAGTTTAGATCAGGTTAGGTAGTCTGTCCTCTCTGGTAACATATATGGATCGAGATTGACCCCGAATTAGAAATAAATAGGTGCAAGTTCGATCAAGAACCGTGTGGAGGGGGTTCACATGTATATATCAATGACTGAAAACAGTTCATAAGGTTATGTTAGTTAAGGTTAGGTTAGGTAATCTGTCTTCTCTGGTAACATATATGGATCGAGATTGACCCCGAATTAGAAATAAATAGGTGCAAGTTCCATCAAGAACCGTGTGAAGGGGTTCACATGTATATATCAATGACTGAAAACCGTTCATAAGGTTATGTTAGTCTAGGTTAGGTTAGGTAATCTGTCCTCTCTGGTGACATATATGGATCGTGATTGTCCGCGAAGTTTAAATAAATAGGTGCAAGTTTGATGAAGAACCGTGTTCACATGTATATATGAACAACTGAAAACCGTACATAAGGTTAGATTAGGTATCATATATAAGTTCAGGTTAGGTTAGGTTAGGTTTTTGATGGGTGTGAATTGCATGTTAAAGTGATTTAGAATTGGAACAAATAAAACAACTCAAGAATCATATGAAAAAAATACAATAACATTCAAACAATGATGAAAATATAATTCGGGTGTTGGCAACATCTCAAAGACCAGCATTATCTTGAATATGCTAATCATGAAAATGAACGAGGAAATACAAGTTCTAAGGATGCAATGGGCGAAATGATAGAACATAGTAAACCGGAACTGAGTTTGATTAGGTTAGGTTTTTGATTATTTACTAGATCAAAATTGGATGCGCGTATCAAACTGCAAAGGATCGATCAAAATGTAGAGTCATGTGGAGATATTTGTTATGTATTGTATAAATCAATGACTGAAAACCGTTCATAAGTTAGGTTAGATTTTTGACGATCTACCAGATCAAAATTGGATATGTGTGTGTCAAACTGCAAAGGATTGATCAAAATGTAGAGATATGTGGAGATATTTGTTGTGCATTAATCCTAGAACACTGAAAAATCATATGTAAGCATGAAAAGTCGTTGGGAAAAATACGTAGTTTCTTGGATACAATAGGTTAGGTTAGGTTAAGATAATTGGTTCTTTTAACATAACATACCGTGAAGCTGATCCAGTCGATGAATAAGTATCATACGTAAGCAGGACATCTTGAATGATGACACATAATTCTTGTTTAAGTTGGTTTGGATAGGTTAGGCTGCGTAGGTATTAATGTATCTGTCAGTGTATGGCAACCCTTTTCGCACCAATGTGTGTAAATGCCTACATGGTGCTAATCATGTGCCAACGCAGTGTTTGTATAAATTGGACTCATACCTGGACTCATTCAAATAGCGGTTCGCTTTCGGTGTAGAAGGATGAAGCCAAGTTTGATATGGAAGTATTTTAACAGATAGGAGAACACGGGGGTATGTGTTATTTGCAGTGCGGAGATAAAATTAAGCAAATCAAGCTCCACATTCGGGGTTTGGTAACATCTCAATAGCTAGCATTATCTTTAATATGCTAATCTCAGAAATGAACGAGGAAATACAAGCTCTAAGGATGAAATGGGCGTATTGATAGAACATAATAAACCGGACCTGAGTTTCCAATCTAATGAGATAGACAGTGCTCAATATGGTGAGAGCGGAAAAGAAAGTATGGTGCCACTAACACTCAAGCTTGGAATGTATGAAGATTGGGGGAAAATGGCTAAATCGAAATGGTGGGAAAAGACACAAACCCAAACCGAAATGGAAAAAACTTAAAATATGGGTAGTGATTTCAAGAAAACTTTATGTGAATAAAAACCTACTAACGTCGAAGAAAATCGTTCTATCAATTAGGGTAATGGAAGGGTATCATGTATAAGACGTGTCAAGTTAAACAATAAAATAAAATGTGTTCCTGACTTTGTTTCATAATTGTTGGAAATGAATGATGAAGAGAGGGAATCGTAAAACATAAACGTAGATATTTCGGTTTACGCACCATCAATCTCCGGGTGTATCTGCACTGCAGATCTACAGAAATATGATATACACGAGACGAGAATAAGGAACTATGTCACCACAAATAGATGCAATCTCGCTCGTAGCCTGCTGGCCGTATGACAATGATTGATACAGGTCGATAGTCAGATAAACCGATCGCTTGTGAGGGCGTTAGCTGTAGTATGAAAAATATGCAGTGCTTGAGGCAGAAATCATACCTTACAATACAATTTTGCATGAAATCATGAAAGCACGTCCACATGAACATTTTATAACCTGTAAATGATCCTAGAACGTAAATATATCTTATTGGCTCTTATCTAAATAGGATATATAAATTATATTCTTGAACTTGTACCATTGTCCACCTAAATACGCATTGCAAATGGACATTGAAATGTACTGCCACCGACTTTAAATATTTATAAACGATTTAAATGTTTCTATGCAAATAAAATAAATATATATAGAATTGAACAAGTTTGATTGTCCACCTATAATATGGGTCGAACATGCGTGAACGTATATCTCTGTAACCCCAGATCTGACATGAAGTTATCATAATGAAAAACTATTCCTAATATCATGAATATGTATCTCCAACCATAAATAAATACGTATAAATAAATCTTGTTTCATTGTCTACAGAAAACATGCATCTGAAAATACGTGAACGTATCTGCAGATATTTGTTCCTTAACGTTGTATCCTGATGAATCTCTGAAAATATATGCATACTAAGGGATTTATTAATAAGTATAGATTTTAGCTCGATAGGGTCACGTACATATTACGGCAGTCACTAATAAAGCGGAAGATGTCATAATCTAAGATATCATACGATACCAACATCGAATACATAACATAATGTATGGGCAATAATAATTGAAAACTAGAAAGAATCGTTATAAAAGCTCCTATTCAAATGTATCCTACACTAACAAATCATGGAAATATGTACCCCCATTTCTCGCATAACTTCATCGAATATTCTAAATAAATCAGGTTTGAGCAGTAACAGTTCTATTCAAATGAGTCCTACATAACAAAATGTATTGGTAATAACCATTGAAATCACAGGAGGGTCTGTGAAACTATATAATACGATATAAAAGTAACCTATCATCATGTATCCCACACTAACAGCAATCCTAATATGTACCATAATTTTCGTGCGATCAAATCATTTAATAATCCCAACACAAAATATACTCTGCTTGTACAATACGTAGTAACAATCTGTTAAACACTCGTAATGATCACAAGTCGAGATAAAATCGTTAATTGTCATAGATTTATTGGGACCTCCTCCCGGGTCGTCTATGTGCCTACAGTAATCAACTTGACCACAAGAGCAATTGTCTTAACCTACAAGTATAAAGTCCGAGATATACAGTGACTTATTCGGTCACAATAAGAAATAACATATTTCCTAACAATTACATGGGCCGAATAAACAAAAATGCGTTTAGGCACCCTTAAACGCCTGACTCTCCTCCCCTTTCCTCCTTCCCTATCCTGTCCCCCCTCCCCTCCCGGGTACTGTATGAAGCTACAGTTATTAACTTGACCACACCTGCCAGAAAAATGCGTTTAGGAACCTTTTATACTACTGGCGACCTTGGACACGTCTGATTTATCCCCACACTTGGGAAAGCGGGGTGTTTCGATTGATTGTGTTAACTAATTGGGTTCAGTTTTCTCGCTTCTTCTCCACGCTAAGTTTGCGGAACACGGCAGTTCCCTTTTTCCAGACTACTCGGTTCCTAGGAGAACGGGCGCGGCGGAAGCCCCGTACATCCTTTCAAGCTGGTGTATTGCTTCTTGTACCTCCGGGCACCACCAAGGTTTTGGGAAAAAGTTGAGGGTAAATATTGGGGAATGCACGCGACAGATGCAGTTTGAAATTTCTCTTGTAGATGTTTGACAAGGTCGCGCTTTGAAATGTCTTCGGGAAGGCCCTCCATATCGTCCCATGCGACATGTGTCGAGTATTCCTCCAAGTTGGCTTTCCAGGAGTTGAATCGAAGTTCTTGTGCGTTAGGATTGTTTGGTCGGTTTATAAGGAGTGATATGATCACTTGGTTGTAATCACTGTCATGTGTTGAAGACAGGACTCATCAACCGACTTGGGGTGTTGAGTTGGGGTGCTAAAGTGGGGGAACATATTGATAAATCGATCGCGATTTCACTTTCGAGGGTGATCCTAGTGAGTTGTCCGTCATTGAGAACGACCGGGTTGTGAGTGTCTATGGTGTTGGCCATAATCACTCCTCTGGGGACTATTTCCACGCATCCCCACACTTCGTGGTAGCTGTTGAAGTCTCCAAAGAGGAGTACGGGATGATGCAGTTGGTTAAGCAGATCGGTCATTAGTGCCTTCGTGAGGTCGTGGTTTTGTAACTAGTAAATGGATACCACTGTAGTAGTAGTAGTAGTAGTTGCTTCCATTTCCCACCGGAGTCCCAACGCGAAGTTAATGCAGACTCCCATACCACTGTCATTGGTCTTGAAATACATATCTTCACTGCGACAGCTTATGGTTCTGTTCTCAGAGCTAGGAAGAGATGAGGTGTGCTTTGATGAATCATAAGTGCCACTCCTCTATGTGCAGTCACATTATTGTGCCTGTCGCGACGGTGTAAGACATATTGAGTGATAGTGAAGGAGGCTGCGTCACATAGTTTGATCTCCTACTGGCCAACCACCAATAGGTAAATGGGTGGAGATTAGCGATAATAATTTATCACTCCTGCTCCTGAGTCTCTGGCAATTCCACTGAAGTATTTTACTGTTGTTCATTTCGGATTTGTCCCAATCTCAGATCTTGATGGTCTGGAGCGGTCGCGTGGTTTGTAGGAATTTTTGTGGTGTTTGTGTCTATGAGGCGCAGGTGTCCGTTTTCTGTAGAACATGATCTCAAAGACTCACTGCGTTCTTGGCTGTGAGTGCTCATACAGGAGGGGAAAGACGAGGGATTACGATTTTTGTGTTTTTCTCTTCTATGAAGGTCTCTTCAAACATTATGAGGGGCTGAGTAGTAGTCATTAGAATATTTGAGTCGAATGCGGAGCATGGTCGATCAGTGATTTCACGTATCAGTTTTTCGAAGTAGATTTTCAAAGCGTTCTCGTGCACGCGATGGTCGTTCTCACTTGTGAGATGCTCTGGAGTTGGACATGTTAGTCGATGGTTTTATACCTCATTCAGGTTTTCGCTGGGTGCGGTGGCAGTTAAGACCTTCTGTAGTCGTTCAACGCATTGATCAAAGCGAGCCGTGGTTCGTGGTGTGTTGCTAATATTTTTGCTTCGTGGAGAGAGGGCGTCGTGTACCCGGTGGTCGTCGTCGGAAGAACCTTCGTTCATTTGCCTTATGGTTTTCGTGTTGGTGGACTTCTCTTCGTGGTCCACTGGGGCAGCATCCATTGCAGTGCTATCCTAGCACTGGTGGATTCATTACTTGGGCGCCCGCCTCAATACATAGGGCGGTCTCTTGGCTGTTTGTGATATTGTTAGTATTGGGGAGTGGTGCTGGGGTCATGGTAATAGGTTGTGTTGGCGGTACACGAGTGACGTCTGTGGGGGTAATCTAAGTTGTAGGTTCAACTACTTTGGCTTAATTTAAATTACGGCAGTTTGGGTTTTGATCTTAAAAGATTTGGCTGGCTTGTTTTCTTGTGACTGCGGTCGTTGTGTATGATTGTCATTGTTTTTTGCTCTATGCACTTTGGGCAGTCACGGTCGCCAGCCTCGTGGAGGCATCGGCAGTGGTAGCATTCAGGTTGGCGCGCTGTGCAGTCTTTTCGATCATGATCTCAGGCGCATCTCTTACAGCGTTGGGATATGTGTGGCTGTCAGTAATTGATGACGTGGCCGTATTCCAGGCATTTTTTGCACATTGCAGGCCATATCGCCACTGGGTAAGTTTTTGTTTTCCCCTGTTCTCCTGGGATTACTATGAATTCTGGTGTGTCGCGTTCTGGGTAAGTGATTTGATATGCGGTGATGTGGGTGTTCCGTGGTTTGATCCACTTTGCAAGGGAAACGTTGGTGACTCCGTAATCCTTAACTAAACCCGCTGCAATTTATTTATTATTTGCTTCCATGTTCCACCAGAGTCCCAACGCGAAGTTAATGCAGACTCCCCCGTAGGGCGGTCGAAGAGTGGTGAAGTAGGTGCATCGTAGATTAAGAGTAGGTTAAACTTAGATTCGGAGCATTTTAAACGCAGTCACAGTGAGTTTAAACACAGTTGTAGTTGGTCTATCAAAGAAACAAAGAAAATTAGACATGGGCACCAAGCAAATTTGATGCGGCTAAAGAGAAAATTTGACAGATGTAAATTAAATTTAACGATTTTAAAAGACTAACTCTAACGAGGGTGCAGAGTAGGCCTCAAAGTAAGTTTGACGAAAGTACAAAGATAATTTGGCAGATAAAAATTAGATCCAACTTAACAGAGTACGTCTAACCAGGGTACAGAGTAGGCCTAGGACATACAAATCGTACTAAACAACGGATACGGAGTGAGTTTAACCTATAACAAATATTCTGAGCAGGTTCATTGCAGACGCGGTTGCTCCTGCGTTGTGGAGTGGTAGCAGCACCCTCCGTTCTCCGCCGGAGCTTCAACGTGTAGTCACAGAGGGATTATTCTTGTGGCACGACGGTCCGTTGATTTTGAACAACTTCGTGCACGAAGTTAATAAAAGTTTTCAATTAGTTCGCAGGGAGGACAATGAGTTCGGGATCGGAGATGATTCAGATCTGGCTACTTCTACACTACATCGTAGAGGCCCGTGTGTTTTTCGAAAGCGATCAGCTTTTCCGGTGTTCCGTTTCTGTGAGCAGGGGTTGCAGGCTGCACGTGGGCTCAAGAAGGCTCGTCGGGCTGGTGCGAGTGCATCACAATCTACTAGTAAGTGTTTCACGCTGATTGCCACTTGGTGGCAACAGGGGCATGGTGGTGCGTTCGGTCCCATGTCTCCGTCCATTAGGTGGTTGCGAGTTATCCACGTGTGTCCTGTGCAAAGACAGTTAATGAACACTTGGTCTCTCCTGTCAGAAAACCTGGTGTCCCATTCTCCCACGGATGGTTTAACTGCAAGCATCTTTTGTCCACTTTGTTGCCAAGAGTCGTTCCATCTTGATGTTATGCGTGAGTTGATGACTGGGAACCAGTCTCGGTAATGTAAAGAGATGAATTGTTCCTGCTGGG
>SDVV010025884.1:0-12348 GCA_016164225.1 Gammarus roeselii | reverse complement strand
ATAATTTATACATGATATATGTAAAACGTTTAATTCTAGCCGACAGCTATAATGTATATTGTTTATTAAAAAAAATCCTTATGTTTCATCGAACGGTAAAAATCAGCATACATGAAGTGAGATGTCACCCTCTGTGGATTATTGGCCAGGTTTCTTCGCTGAGCGTTCTTCAATGAAGATTCAGTCGTAGCAAACTTGCAATGCGATGTTAGTATTTTTCCATAGGGATCGTGGTATTTCACTTGCCTATTTATTTAATCCAAAAAATCAATAAGACCTTCATTGTAACAGGTTCGTTCATGAGGATGTTTTATAATGAGATCTTACAATTAACCTTGAGACTGGCAGGGCCATTTTTATTTTTAATTTAATTTACTTTGATGACGAGGGAGTGCCTCGCATAAACTATTTCGCTGTCGGAAAGTACTTGAAAGAAGGGGTTTGTACGGGCAAAACAAAACACAAAAAGTCAGGGATATACCTATGTGGAGCAGAAGGAGGGGCAATATTAAAAATGCATGAAAAACACTCACTGTCCCTTTGTATGACTATAACAGTGATGAAAAATTGAAAATCCTATATCCCACTTGGAAAAAAAGTCGAGTTACGTGCCTGGAACTATATTTTCTTCAGTTATAGACACGACCGGGATTTTTATTTATTTACTTAAATTCATTATCGATGTAACGAGAAGAGTACTGGTTGACTGTAATTTTCTGATACTTCAATCCCAGTTTGCGAAGCATAGTACAATCGCAATATATGGGTCATCTCTGCCTAATACGATCGCAAATATCTGGCTCTCCTCTGCATAACACGATCGCAAATATCTGGCTCTCCTCCGCATAACACGATCGCAAATATCTGACTCTCCTCTGCATAACACGATCGCAAATAGCTGGCTCTTCTCTGCCTAATACGATCGCAAATATCTGGCTCTCCTCTGCATAACACGATCGCAAATATCTGGCTCTCCTCTGCATAACACGATCGCAAATATCTGGCTCTCCTCCGCATAACACGATCGCAAATATCTGACTCTCCTCTGCATAACACGATCGCAAATAGCTGGCTCTTCTCTGCCTAATACGATCGCAAATATCTGGCTCTCCTCTGCATAACACGATCGCAAATATCTGGCTCTCCTCTGCATAACACGATCGCAAATATCTGGCTCTCCTCCGCATAACACGATCGCAAATATCTGACTCTCCTCTGCATAACACGATCGCAAATAGCTGGCTCTTCTCTGCCTAATACGATCGCAAATATCTGGCTCTCCTCTGCATAACACGATCGCAAATATCTGGCTCTCCTCTGCATAACACGATCGCAAATATCTGGCTCTCCTCCGCATAACACGATCGCAAATATCTGACTCTCCTCTGCATAACACGATCGCAAATAGCTGGCTCTTCTCTGCCTAATACGATCGCAAATATCTGGCTCTCCTCTGCATAACACGATCGCAAATATCTGGCTCTCCTCTGCATAACACGATCGCAAATATCTGACTCTCCTCTGCATAACACGATCGCAAATAGCTGGCTCTTCTCTGCCTAATACGATCGCAAATATCTGGTTCTCCTCTACATAATCCGATCGCAAATATTCGGCTCTCCTCTGTATTTTGTGATCGTGCCAACCATATCGTGTTCCCTCTCATGCACGGACGTAGTATGAGTCGTGTTGACTTCATTCGTAACTTTATTCGAACAAAATGCGCGTCCTAATAGCACTTCTAACCACAGAAGCTCCTGGCTTGGCAATCTCTGCGGTTCCTCATGTATTTTACAGCCATCTTGGCATATATGAAGAGATGTACTAACATTTATTTATATACCTTAAAGGAGCACCAGCATTCATCAATTTCATTATAATGCTCCGTTCGAAAAGTGTTCATGCCTATAAATTTATTCATTTCGTTTTGATCCGTTGCTTATTTGGAAAAATGTTTTGCATTCTAATCCAGGAATCATGGCTGACTTGCCTCTCAGGTGGTCGTATCCTGCGTTCGATTAATTAGGGAAATACATTCCAAGTGCACATGGCAACACCACAGTCCGATCATTGCGTTACTTATGAACTAAACGGTTTACAAACATTAAGGAAATAAGGGTACGTACGACGGACCCACACTCAGCTATCCATACTCATTACATGTAAGCCACTACCAGCTATTACTCCCCACCAGTCATCTCAGCGTGGAGGAGAAGCGTTTCGCCTCTTGTGATTTAGGTTCACGTGTGTCATCAAACTCTTCAAAATCGTGTCACCATAAGCTGAACTCATGGAGAGGCGACACGGCAAAGATTACCGACATCACCCCAACCGAGCTCATTGTCTAACCCCATCAATAACAGGTTCATCAACGCTTATGTTAGAGGGAACTAGAAACGCCGAACATGTGACGGGCTGAATGAACTAATTAATGATGTTTGAAAATACAAAACATATCATTAATGTCAAAACCATAGACTGACGCCCCCGCGCAATCAGTGGTCGAGCAGCTCGGCACTGGCCTCGCTCGACCACTGATTGCTCGGGCGCCTCAGTCTATGTTTTTGAAACGCACCGTTGAACTATAAACCATGACGCGTAATTCAACAGCAAATTTGCGAGTTCTGTACGACCTGCCGTCGGCTATTGCAAGTGTCAATTATCGAGGTAATATATTCAAGGGGTGTGACTACATTTGTTGTGTGGCATTTTGTGAGGGAAGTTACTCTCTGTATTGCGTAATGTTTCCAAATCAACGAATCTCTATCATAACTGTGTTAATCAATCACAAAGTTATTATAACCATCAAAAATAATGTCAATACCCATGTCATCAATTCCTGTCGCCTTCCTGTCTCCTTTGTTTGCCCTGACCTCTCCTTCACTATCACCATCTCTATGATCTTCAATCGTATTCTTCTACGTTTCATTACACGATATCTAAAGATTCAACGACGCTATTTTTACTACCTATGCCTTATTTATCGACTACCCCGAGGTATTCAACAGCACCACCATAACCCCACTATGGTTGCCCAGAAAATTGCGTATCTTTAAGAACGGTTCTGACAATTCATGTGTAATTAGCTATCTCCTTCTTGTTTTTCAGTTATATAAATTCTGTTTTTCGAGTTTGTTAAAATATACTTTTGCTTCGATCAATTGAGGGCATTTTTCAATGGTAAATAACTTGCTAATTTCTATTCAACGCTGACAGTATCCATGATTCATCATGAAAGAAGGCCACATCCGTGCTTGAATAGTTCTCATTTCCAACTGAACCTTACCAGGATACGTGCGGATGTTTGATGGAAGGGCCGCTGGATGTGATGATAGATGGAGCAAACTTATATTGGCGTAATGATTCACTCATTTTTTCTTTACTGTAATGTACAAACATAATAGAATTTGCTGCTACTAAATCTTGTGCACCTTCAATGAACTTTTTCCGTTACAATAATTCCCAATAAGATCGAGAACTAAATATTGTTCTGTGATGTTATGCAGCTTTTCAATTGAAATATTCGTATTGAGGTGCATTGCATTTCTTACGTCCGAGGGACATACAAATGTGTACTAACGCCAGGATCAACTAATGTTGCACTAATTGGTCTCATTTGTCCACGTTCACTGGATATGCAATTGCAAGAATTTTCGACGCACTGATATTGAAACTCTGGCTTCGTGAAATACTCTTTTCTGCGCGTCGTTGACCAAAGCCTTCAGACACACTCATGCAAGGTAGTGCACGGGCCTCTAAAAGCCAATTCACACGTGAGTCAAACTACCGAAGGTCTAGAGTCTTGTAAACTAACGTTTTGTGTCTTTCGGGCTAGTAGTTTTAGTTTATCCAAAATTCGTTTTCGATCTGTTTGGTGGACTCGTTTCTTTTTATTATATCCTGATTCAGTCATTATCGTAGCAGTTTTCTGAGACGCCTACAACCAAATAATTCACCCAGTTTCCGTTTTTTGAGCGTTGTAATGTTATGAAATAGAAGAGAGAGCATGAAGAAAATTAGGATATAATTATAGAGAAGGAGAGGTTAAGGCGAATAAAAGAGACAGGGAAGACATAGAGGTGAAATAATGAATTGAAGGGATAATGATTCATGCTTGAGGCGCCACACAATTTATTCTTGAAAACAATTAAACACAGTTTGGCTAGAGAATCATCGAGTTCAGAGAGCAATCAGAATAACACAAACTTTGACTTGGCTTCACATATAAATCACACTAGTGATGAATCAATCGACAAGAACCTCAACCATTACAACGGGAATAAAAAGGGTGCACCACAGCGAATGTTTTCGCGCACTTGGATATGTTATAACAGGGGTTCCCTTTGTTCGATGCTTCCTTCGTCGTAGCATGCCGACATGGATCACACAATTCGTACCATTATATTAGCATAATTCTTATTGCCTTAAAATGTACTTTTCTGAATAATTTATCAAAAACAGCATTAGTAGCAATGACTCGTAAGCATACGTAAGCATAGTAACTATTTAATGTACACATTTAAATTTTGAGCTCACACGTGAACACATTGTTGACATAGTTCATATACTTTGGAGGACGATGAGACACGTATTTGAGGCTCCATCGAAATAATGACATTACGATTCTTTGAACGACATACATGAACGGAAAGGGACTACGCGCGTGCAGCTGTGGCTCGAAGAATCAAGGATTTTACCAACGGGGGATCGACAACAGAACTGATCCAGACTCGTCACAGAGATAGCCCCGTGTGACCTCACCAGCCAAAGCACCACACCCCGTCAAGCTTCAGAAAAGGAGGAGCTTCTTTCGCGATAGGTACCATCGAACACCGTATAGGCGCCTAATCGGTTTTAACGAAGGCTGGATTAGCACCCCATCCAAATTCGACGGAACGAAGTTCGTTTCTTCGTATATTCTTTACAGCTAGATATTTTACCATGCACAACCTTTTCTAGTATATGACGTCGCAGAATTATATTAATACCACCTAAATACACCAGAAAAAAAAATCCGACAAGCTAGCAGCATGATTTTTTTTATATTCAGAGACAATTCCATCAGTCGAAATCTATCAAAATAAACTTAGTTCTAGTTAAACTCGATCTGCATCAGCTCTTTGCCTGTTGTCATTAAAATAACCTGTGTCTCGACCTGACTTTGGTCTGCTGCTTAGTGGTTCGACTGTATTCTCCACCGATGCCACTGACGTGGACCTACTGTAATTCCCTATCCGACCACCAAGCTCGCTGTTCGTTAACAAAAACATCGCGCGGAGGTCATGTAAAGTACCCTGTCGTACTAAATAAATGCCGTACGAGAAAAGGTTCAGAGTTCGGGGAAGAGCAAATGTCAAGCTGATTAACCAATTCATAACACAGATAATATATTACAGTGTCAGCTCAAATACTCACTATAATCTTTATACACATCGCTAAACGCCAATGTTACTATTTCAAACAAAGTTGATGAACTGGGCGTTTGTGAGTAAGCAAAAAAGAATGAACAACTTGTCATAAGCAGCCAGCTGAGAGAATTTTTCTTCCGGTTTCTATTTAACATATTCTCGGAAGGGAAACTCAGAAAGTAGAGCATGGAATGCAAGACGACTCACCAGAAACATCTAAAAACAAAGTGTGTATGGTCCAGTGATAATTTTTTGACCAATTTAGGGCACAGTGCACCCCATCTAACAACTCAAGGGAACTTTCAGTGGAATCGCGTGTACAGGTATTTGAATACCTATAAGGAACTGATACACTTTGGGAAGATTACAGTTCAGTGATCACATCAGAGTATGACATTTAACATGTTAATTCATCTTAACATCATACTCCACAATGCCTCAATTACCAAACCTTGTTGTCCTCAGATCGTATTTCCTAATGCTTAATTGCCAAACCTTGTTGTCCTCAAATCGTATTTCCTAATGCTTAATTACCAAACCTTATTGTCAACAGATCTTATTATTAATGCCTCAAATACCAAACCTTGTTGTCCACAGATCTTATTCTCTAATGCCTCAACTACCAAACCTCGTTGTCCTCAGATCTTATTCCCTAATGCATCAATTAACAAGCCTTGTTGTCCTCAGAATGGTGAGCTTGAGCAACTGCGTCAAGTTCGGCCTGCTGGTGCTGCTGCTCAACACTTCACTTCTGATGTTCATAAATTCGGTGATATTCAGCGGGCGTCCACCGGCGATCAAGGAGATATACATCACAGTAAGCAGTAATAAGGTTTGTCAACAACAGCGCGAGGCACACCCTCTCTGAAGTAGGTAGGTAGTACAGGCATCGCCGGACAGGTATACCAGAGTCGCGTTCACCATCTACGGAGTATTCTCAGTCGTTTATTGTAAGCAATTGCACGCTCTAGTCAGCCTGTGCGGAATACCCTGATCCATGCAAGGAAAATGTACTATGATATGTTTTAAACGCTCTGCAAAATGGAGCATCGTTTGAGTGGAATTATTTCTGCCTCGGAATATACACCGTTAAACGTGACGTTGAACGATGTGAAATAAGGTAACACTAAATGATTTTGATAGTTGTGTGCACCGTTGGAACAACTAAGAGTGTTTGCAGATGTATTTGAAAGCAAATTTTAGAAGAAAACCAAGATCAGTATCGGAACGCTTCAACGCACACCACACCAGCACACCAGCATCTGTTCAATAAGTTAACCTTAGTATCTGTTTAATCGAATTCACAGTATTGGTATTTGAAAGAAAATTACATTTCATTGAATTTATTTAAATCTTGACTGTGATTATAAGAATTTCATCACTCAAGTTTGCTAACCACTCAGCCGTCCCCAAACTCGTGTGTGCAATTTCTATACTGGGTCATCCCTGCACGCGTGTGTGAAGGACCAGCTCTCTATCCACTCAGCCATCCCTACACGCTTGCATGAGAGACCGGGCATTCAATCTACTCAGTCATCCTTGAACGCGTGAACACACATTGATCATTAGCTAACTATATAGAGGGCCAGTAGAAACGTTCACTACGGAATTCTAGGTATTTTTGTTGTAATGGCTACCAGTCATACTCCACGATCTAATTTCGTTCATAACCTTCTAGCAATAAGCACGACCAAGGGCCTTCCTTATCAAGGATATTGACGGTAAGGTTAAACCGTTGCCACATCACTCCTTAGCTCCATCTACGTAAGAATGGATTTTATGAGAAAAAATTGTGTCGCTAAAGTGTAAAATCACACTTTGAGTTATGAAAACGTCATGAATTTTGCCATTAAAGTAGATAAACACAATGAACTTTCTTGACTTCTGTTATCCTTGCTCCTGAGCTCCATATCACTATCAGAATTTTTTATTAATCAATCACGTACATGATCTACACAAAAAAAAATCAAAATAATCCATTTGTCTAAATGTTTTTATGTGCTACATGCGATAACATTCAGAGCCTTGGAATGAAAACTCCATTAACTTTTTCTAAAAGAACATGAGTGCGATTTCTCCCATAACCCAGCCTATTGTAACCTGCATACAATTTGACAGCACTATTTTACTATTCTCCTACGGGGTCTCCGTTGACTTTGTGTAGATCTTATTACAGGCAACTTGCAATCAGTGGCAATTTCCATGTTCAAGTTTACAATTGGTGTGATGATACCTTTGTTAACCATGCGACGTCCGTAGTGTATAGTCTGTTCCTTTTATACCGGAAATTGCAATGGAGGCATCCAGGAATTTTACACACGTTTGCAAGCAGTCATTTTTGTTATTTTAAAAAGCTCAAAAGATTAGGCAAATGATTCACGCACAATGATTCAACGCTAATTTAGTGTTACTCCATTTTTTTATGAAGAGTAATGAACAATGGCTTCATTTAATATTGAGACAGTCTGGCTGTTAACTGACTTTTTAAGGCGCCTTGGACGGAAGACGGCTAAGCCGATATCTGGCTGTTACCCTGGTCTGAGTTTACGACTGACCGTCATCTGTTATTTTAGTGCTCTCAGCGTGACTCGTATTAACAGCATATTTTTTTCATACATGGTTGTATTTTTTTTAATCGATTCTACGACCTAATTATGTATGCAATACCTGTGTTAAAAAAAATTGAATATCATATAAGATGTTTATACAATTTGTCTGACTAACCATCTTTACTCACGATTATTCATTTCAATATATAATATCTGAATAAATGGATACGGTGAGACACCCATACTCGCGAGTCAATCTCACTGAAGAGGTACAAGCAAAATTTTTAGTATGATGCACATTCCACTCACTTGAGTAATTCCCACGATCGACGGGATTTTCTCGACATTTATTTCACATGTAAATGGAGTAGCATGTATTTAATCATGACTTCCTTTCTTGTACAGAGAAACAAACGAGCTGTGGAAGTAAACAGAAACGAATCCCAGCAACAGGAAGAAGCCCTGCTCAGTTGCAACGAAGAACCGACTACGAGTAGCTTACAAAGCCTCGATCTCTCCAAAGGGATGTGGGATAAATCACGCGTTTTCAAAGTTCACCCTTTCGTAGTGACGGGGGAGCGATGGCCCAACCTCACGGACTGGAACGTGTGCTTGTCAACTCAATGTTCAGCAGATCTTTTGTTTTGGACTGTCGAGCAAGTGAATACCTGGAAAGGACCAATATCGGTGTCTGTTTTTGTGCCAGATGTGGACTACACCATTGTTACGATTATGATAGAGTACATGCATATATGTTTCCCCGACGTCAGAGAGAGGGTTTCCTTTCATATGGTTTATCCCGACGTAATGCAACCTGTACACATTGAAACTAATTTGCTTGAATATGACTGTAAAAGACCTGAAGAAGTCAATGCAGAGTTAGTAAAATTACTGCGGACTAAAGAGTTAATAAAGACTATTGCCATTGCAAGATATCCCCAGAATTTAATGCGAAATACCGCCAGACAGGGATGTCAAAGCAAGTATTGTTTCACTCCCGATATCGACATGCTTTCGATTCCCGGATTTTCTGAAAAAGTTGATAAGTTTGTCACGCAGCCGAGCGTTGTAGAATGTAGGAAGTGTGCGTACGTTATACCAACTTATGAAATATCAGTTAAAGCACCAGCTAATCCCACCAATAAGCAAGAACTGCAGAACTATTTAATAAATGAAAATGCCCAGCGTTTTCATGTAAAAGTGTTTGCTAATAATCAAGCAAACTCAGACCTAGAAAAATGGGAGGCACTAGATGCTGGTGATTCTTTAGCGGTCGCTTACAATGTGACCACTTGGAAGACACATTGGGAGCCCATCTACATAACCGTGGCAACGGTGCCACTCTTTGATGAAAGGTTCATCGGGTACGGGTTCACACGGAATAGTCAGGTAAAGATCTCTAACAGTAAACAAATTTTCAGGTGATGTTATGCATAGATTCATCAGGTATGATCAATGGGACGGTAGCGGTGAGCTTTTTCATGTTACTTAGGAAATACCATAATTTAGGACCAGTAGGATAACATTATCACTAACGATCTGACGAAGAAGCCTTTCTGTGGCTGCGCTCATGCGGCCTCTTGGAGATTCCTCAGGAGTGTCAAACTCTAAGCAGAAGAGACCCCATGGGTCAACCAGAGATGTTTTCTCCACAGCGACACGAACATTTAACGTTAATGTACCTTCTTCAAATCCATGTCTGATACTTATCCGTACCCTACACACGTGTGCAGCATGCATTAGGCGCATAAAATCTATTCGTGCCGGTGGTAGGTCCATATGATGCTACGACTGCCACGAGTGTCTGGATTCGTCTCATATGCATACCACTCAAAACACTAACGCAATACACAAGAAAGACAGGGCATGCACAATGTAGTCTGCCTACACACTTTGCACCATTAACTGTTTCCCAGTATCACATTACCAGTTTCATAGCTGCCACGAAAGAGCCTGCATGAGTCAGGCAGGCTCCTTCTATTCAAGGTGTCCTGCCTCTGGTGGCGGCGTCTGGGGCTCGGGTCACAGTCATCCACATCCTCGTCGGCGGGGATGGGCCATGTACGTCGTCTCTACTGTGTTGTTGTGGACGCTTCTACTGACTTTCTAGACACCAGAACCACACATATAGACTACATTTTTTTCCAGGGGTAAATGGACAATCCCCATCATTCTTCTTCTTCAGTACTTCGAGAACAACTTTGGATGGTACAGAAATCCTTGTCCCGCTTGAGGTTATCCCACCGCGCGTCGTGTCGGTGCTACGCAGTGTGTCTGCGGAACATAATTCCAATTATGTTATTGTGTCCACAGTAACATAATTATTCCCCACAGGTGGCCTTGTTTAAACTGCCACCCAACCCACAAAGTTGATGCAAAAATCGGCGATAGCAATTTCCATCAACTCCCCAAAGTCTGTCAACCCTCTTCCCACCCTCCCCTCTTCGCGTCTCACCACACAAGTGTCGGTGGGTATCGGTGGTTTCGGGCGGGTCGCTGGTCGCGGTTTCCACCGCTGATGGTGAAAACTGGGACTTAGTAACAACAAAAGAACTTTCCCGCTCAACAAAAATACATAATTCTCACAAATACACCCTTTCATGGTAACTGATCATGGTCCAAAAAGATGTTGCCAAGCACCCCCAAACGCTCACTTTCTACCACGGCCAATTCCCCATCTCCATCTAAACAAGTAGCCGAATCCCGGATATCCTGCAGTCTTGATTTCCCACTTTCTTCTACTTTATTCTGAGCCGCACTCAGCAATATATCCCTCTGCGACACCCCTACTCTTTTGTAGTGACGGAGGAGTCTATGGTGCAACCCTACACTGTTGTCATCACCTTAGCTACCTCTCTTGTCAGCTTATGACTTACAACACTCATACAGACACAAGCTCACATTGCCAGCGGCTCCGCTAACAAATACACGCCTAATGGAAGGTTTTAATGTTTTACTGCCACCAGCACACAACCTGAACCACTCAAGACAGCCCTGGGTGGAGCCGGGAGAATCCATCATTTCTCTACGGCACATTACCTTCCTCCAGTAGGGAATGACGAAGCAAAATAAAAACTTGAGAGATGGCCGACGATGTTAGATTACTATAAGTTTTACTATGAAACGTTAGTCATCCTAGCTTGTCAAAAAGTGACTTCCATGGGGAACACTTTGCAAACGACAAGTACTTGTATCATCCATTTTATAGATACAAGATCTGTTGTTTTATTATTCTATATTTAAATAAAAAATTTCCATCGACCTTCTTCAAATAAGTAGCTGTAAGACAGTACATAGGGAAGATCTTATACTCAATATTCGTTTTCCGACACGTAACCTCAGCTGTTTGTGGCAGGTGTACGAGATGCATGTAGCCGGGTACTCGTGGCACATACTGGACAACGCCTTCCTCACCCACCGTGGCTTCCAAACCAAGCGTTCCCACAGCAAGATACGCAGAAGGCAGATTGCTGAGAACAACGGCCGCTATAATGTGAGTAGACTTTTGAAGCACTGTGGCTTGGATGAGTTCACTCTGATGTGAGGGACCATAAACGTTTAAATGTCAGGGACTGTAATTTGGATTTTAGCATTTTGGCTTGAGTAGATCGACGAGTCCAAAAAACGCAAATTTACGTTCTTGTCTAGTAGCATCGGGTCGGAGTCATTCGGGCGACGGTCGATTTTTAGCGCCGTGGGCGGATGGGGGTGAAGGGGAGGCGGGCACCCCCTGAGTTTTCGGCAACCTGTCTGGTTGATTTGGGAATCTTTTATTTTATTTTTGAAGGTTATATTTATAGTGTAAACATTATGTATTCATATTTGACTTGATGACGTTATATTTTGTGTGTTTATTACATGTTTATAGTATTATTTTATTTAAATTCGAGTATAATTGACTCATTCGGTTCCCTAGTGCGTGGATTTTGGATTTTTTCGTGTTTTGGAGGCTTATCTTTTTATTATTCATAGTATCATAAGTAATATTTATCCTTTAGAC
This sequence comes from Gammarus roeselii, assembly GCA_016164225.1. Classification (NCBI taxonomy): domain Eukaryota; kingdom Metazoa; phylum Arthropoda; class Malacostraca; order Amphipoda; family Gammaridae; genus Gammarus; species Gammarus roeselii. Next base: position 391 of record SDVV010025884.1, on the reverse strand, counting down.
CAATGTGTTGGGTATAATTGGTCACTAACTGTTTGTTCATTTTATATTTATTCATTGTTGGCAGGAATACGCTTATAACACATTTCTGGAGGGTGTGGGGTGCGGAAGGGTGGTCCCCTAGGCAAAAAAGTTGGATGCGCTCCTGGAAAATTATGTAAGATTGCTTTTATCTGTTTTTATCTTGTGTTCAGTATTTTCCGTGGCATGATTAGGGAATTTTTCTGTGTCTTTAGTGGTATGCATTCATATTATATAGTATATTGTTTATTGGAATACGATGGTAAATGTCGTAATTAGCTCGCCCATGGCCGCATTAACGGGTACTTGGCTGATAGCTGATGACTTGGCTACTGCTCGGATATTCATTTTATTCAGTGTTTCATATGTTAAT
>SDVV010025883.1:0-12348 GCA_016164225.1 Gammarus roeselii | reverse complement strand
CCTACATAGCTTCTCCTCCGAATCCGCAACCAGGGCCGTATCATCAGCAAATAGCAACTGGCTCAACTGCCAACTCCGCCCATTCGCTTCCAAGAGTTCCAAGCCACGACTCAGCACACTCGCGTTCACCTCCCTGACCACTCCATCCATATAGAGGTTGAACAGCCAGGGAGACATAACGCAGCCTTGTCTCAGTCCCGCTTTCACTGTGAACCAACCACTCACCTCGCTCCCCACTCTGACACATGCTCGGCTGTCAGCATAGAAACTCTGCACTGCTTTCAACAGATGTCCGCCCACTCCTAACAAACGCAACACCCTCCACAGCGCTTCCCTGTCAAGTCTGTCGTATGCCTTCTCCAGATCCATGAAGGCCCAGAAAACATCCTTTCCTTTGGCAAGGTACTTCTCATATACCTGTCTCACTGCAAATAACCGATTGGTACACCCTCTACCACTCCTAAAGCCACACTGTTCCTCTCCAATTGCGCAGTCCGTACTGTCTCTAATCCTTTTGATCAGCACTCTCCCGTACAACTTACCAACAACACATAACAGACTGATACCTCTCGAGTTGATGGCTACCTATTTGAACATTTTCATGATTCTGAATAAAATTCTAAAACAGAACATTCCAGAGCATAAAATGCTGGCTGGAAATTCAAGAAAACCTTTGTTCAGTTAGAATAAATTCCAACCTATTCAAGTTCAATTTGATGAACAATCTTCAATGAACAATCCACTTAACAGTTTGTAAAATAAAGGATTAGATAGGCGCGACAAGGATTTCTAGAATGTTATGGAGTAATGAAACCAAAAACCTACTTATTAAATTGAATAGAAGATTGCATATGGCTCAGATTGCTATGGTACTACTGACACAGTACAAATTTTAACTTTCTGGTATTGAAGAAGGCACATGGCACCGATTGCTGTAGTACTGACACTGTTGAAATCTCAACTTCTTGATGCCCAACACAGCAAAAGTAACACCAACTTTCAGATTAGATTAGTGCCAGAGCTACAAACTTTCAACTTCAAATGCCATTAACTCAGTAACTAAACAAGACACCATCTTACATTTTAATTAAAGATGCTTATGCAATCATTGATTTGGCAGAGTTAATGGCATTGTAACAACAATCCATTATATTCAAATTAGTATCAATAATACTTAGATGAAACAAAAAAGGTTGAGGAGGTATTTTATTATCACCCATGAAGTGATTGAATTGAAATAAATTTTACCAACATCATCTTTTCAATACCACAAACACCGTTCTGTGAAACATCACATCAGTGTCCTATTTAGTAACTGATTAGATCAGAGGCAAATTTTGAAGTTCATTAATACTGGACATTATTCGATCCATTTCTATTCAAGTGCATTGGCGTCCTCAAGAGGTCTATTTTTCATGATATCCCAAATAATAGTTTCAAGATTCCATTCTTCTAAGTAAGTGCTCAGAACATCTTTCAAAAACAATTTGCAAAGTACAACTACAAGTATGCAATTATACAGGGTAGCTATTTAATTAAGAATTATCAATTCCACAAAATCAGATATTAATAAATTTTTGTACAATTGATGGGATGAGATCTGAGGGTGCCAGAGTGTTTGTGAGACATGGTTTGTCAGAGCATGGAAAGATGGAGCCATGGGAAAACGATGACATTAAAGTTAGCAGCTGGTAGGAAAGTATCGCATATATTATGAGCACATGAACCACAAGTCAGGAGATCAAAGTAGAAAAAGGCTTTCCAAGGAGAGAGATATAAGATAATAGAATTGTGCTGGGAGCAAGAATAATTAATTGGTGGAACAGAAAGCCAGATAGTATTGATGAGGGACTGCCAGGTAAAGCAGGGCTAAGCATCCTTTCACTCCTCAGAACCGGGCAAGGTTGATTACTTTACCCGAGAGGCAAGCAAAAGGACTGGCATAAAAGATGAGGATTGTTACCGAAAATTAGTTTCGATAGGACCACCTGTCTGTATCTGAAACGAGCAGAGAGAAAAACTTGGAAACGGAAATCCCACTAATGAGGTTTGCATTCCCATAGGGAACCTCAGGCATGAGATCAGTAAGAATCTAAGAAAGAATAAATGTGAGCAATAAACTGCAACAAAGAAAACATGAATTATCTTCATCACCACCATCAACAACAGACCCCTACAATTAACAAAGAAAATGAAATATGAGAAGACAATGTGCATCTTCTTCAAATAACTTTGAAAAAATAACATTTCAAATAGCTAATAAAAACATCAACTGAATCAATCAACTATTTCGTGTATGATTAACAAATTGATCAACAAAACAAAACGCCTGCTCACTGACCAATGATAGTGAAACTGCCTGCAAATACCTCATCAAATACAATGGATAATTTTGATTAGCATCAAACAGAGTAATTCATTACATCAAATGTAATGTGTTATATTGAGCTACAAAGCTTGTCTTTTCTGGTAAATAATCTTGAGCCAATTCAATCAGTTGCAACAAGCACACAATTGCACAGTGAAAATATAGGTTAACGTAACAAAAACAATCACAAGGTTATAGCTATACACAGAAATCAAGAGAAATACACGCAGTAGATGCAAGATTGCAGTCTTGATAAGACTAAAGTGATATAGCTTCATATCGCACAATAGTTGGCATACTTCTGCATCGAACGTCTAACCATCAACTAATGCTAAATCAAGCTATAAACAAATTTTAGACCGGATTGATTTGATACGCTACTGCATCAAGTCAATGATCTTTACACCGTGAATGCTTTAGGCTGTGACTTGGGGGTGGCTCGTGAACCAAACAGATCGCCAGGGGAGATTCTAGTCATTGAGGTGGCTACAGCAGCAGAGATTCAAAATGGGCATCAATAGTACATGAACACATTGTTGGAGTTATTAAGCATGAATTCAGGGAAGTTGCAGATCTTTCTCTTTCTATCTGGTTGTGGTGGATCAGAGCTGCATGCTCTGATTCACAGCGGTCAAATCATTGAGCTACAGCGCTTATAGAGATTGACCACATCATAGTCTGAGAAGGTAATTTAGACATGGCAGGTAGGTATGTAATGATTTTTTTCAGATAGCAAACAATTTCCAGCACAAAATAAATTTCGCAATCATCGTCATCTCAAAGAAGGGTTTATGTTAGATGACAAACCGTCCCAGTATTTACTGATGGAACATATACTTATTACCTTCTTCCATAAAATAGTATCCAGTGTCGTAACAGTGGAGCATAGATTACAAAAAATCTTCATTCATGCACAAATGGCGCCGTATTCTAGTTTCAAGTAAATCTAAAGCTACACAAAAAACAATAAATCAAAAATACATATAAGCTAGAGGGCCATTGAATCGGATAACGTGCCATTGAAGAATTCATCATGGACTGTGTACGAAAGGTAGCATGTATCTACTTTCCTAGCTGAACATAAGAGCTACCAAAGTAAGTTTTAAGTAGCTACACAATAAATATTTACATCCCAATGGCATAAAATATTGCAAAGATGTTGGAATTTTTATAAAACTGTTGATAAAATTTCTAAATTCTGAATATACACTGAATAAATTGGGTTGCAAAATAAGTCAAAGGAAGCTATGCGTTGGTTTATGCGAGCTGGAAAGCCAGTGCCATGGATGAGTATCTCATCCAGGCTGAAGACTTTCAGGGTGTTGAAAACGAGAGGTGCTAACTTTGACATTATGTCAAAGACTCCAAAATAAACACCTGTTCAGGATTACAAAAAAACTTACCTACATAGTTTGTCTGACACTGAGTTGTCAAATTTTAACTTACAATCTAAACTGTAAATGAAAATTAACATATAAAACTAGCTACGTCAAGATTTGCTGTTTGCCATACATAAGGGCGTGAGAAGATGTTGACCAGTCAAACTTAATCCCTTAACATAGTGTGTCGAGGTTGAATTACAAGCGATCGTCTTAACAACAGTGTTGCTTGTACTTGTTATAGAGAAAAGGACAGATATTTGCATGGCAACTAGAATACATATCTTGATACTTTAGTTACCAGTGCATTCAATCAACATAAACATATACCTCAAACTCTCCAGCTAAAAGAGTTGTGTACAGTAGTCAACATTTTCAGTTAATGATTCAAGTTTCACATCAAATTTTAAGGCTTTGTTCTTGTAGTGTCGAGGTCTGCAAGAATTTTACTATAAGAATTATTTGGAGCAGCTATGTTTTAATGAATATCAAGTACTATGACAGACATCAAAGTTAACTTACATTACTTGTTGAAAAAATATTGTCCGTTCCTTTGGAAAAGTTTACCTATTAGCTAACTAGCTAACACATTTTCTTCCGCTAGAATCTCACTATTTGCTAAAACAGCAAATAATGTACCACAAGGTAGCTGATACTTTAGTGGTGTAATACAGAAAGGAAGGCTGTGTACAGTAGTTATGTATGTATTCTGAATGACAATGCATAATCAACATAAAAACTATATAGCAGTCTACCTTTCACATCATAACCAAATAGCAGAAATGATCAAGCCCGAGTTCATGGTTGCACTCAAGAAGGCAACACCAACAAGTAAATTCAAAACACATAGAGAGGATTTGAAGCACTTATAATGCAGCCTAAAACACTTCGAAATAATCAAATTTATAATGAAAATAAAAAAGGTTGAATATGGTGTTAAAGCTGTCAATCCGTCACACTTTCATATCCCAAGCAGCAGAACAATGATAAGCCTTGTAGCGGTCACCGATTATCCTCCTTGACTCCACCTGGGATAGACTGGTAGGGAAGTGCACTTCCCAGGACTGCCTGCTGTCTCGCAGGGCCCCAAGGAGGGAGTCGGGGTCCAAGCAGGCACCGGACAAATAAAGGGGAAGGGGTCTCCTGCACACAAACACAAAACATGTTCTTGGTTTCAGCATATTGCTGGAGACATAAAGCAAGTTCAGAAATAAAGAAACACCAATGCAGGTCCGTGGTGTTAACACATCACTGGGGGAAGACCTTCACAGATATGCACTTAACAGCCTAAGACACATACCAGAATGTGTGAGCACAATTGCAAGACCTTGAGTACAATTGCTTGAAGTGGAACACAGGCACACATCTATATTATTGAAAACTACTTGAAGGTTTGACCAGCAGTCAGTTGCACCTCTGTCATACTTGAAAAAACAAACCAAAAGAAATTTTTGAATGAACAATCCTATAGAATTTGCATACTTATATATTATCTACTCGTTTATTTGGGGTGCATAGAACTGTGCCGCAGTGTGATGCATCATGTGGCTATACGCTATGAGAGTAAAATAGCTCATTCTTTTCATGAATGCCGGTCACTATTAACCAGGGTATTGGAAAGTTAGGAAATTCATAAACATTCTGCCTGTAGCAAGAGGAATACCTGCAACAGTACTCCCATGCATGTTGTATGGCAAATTGGGTTGGAGCATGAGCAGAGTAAAGGTGAGGGATCCTCTTTCAGAAACTTCCTCCCTTCAAGATGGCCAGAAGTGGGAAGGAGAGGTTCAAGACTCTAAAACCATATTGTTAGTGTCACTAAATGTGCGTGGTGTGAAGAGACTGATGAAGCAAAAAGGAAAGAGAGAGGCAAATTGTTTGTGTGAAAGTTTGATGTGTTGGCACCGAGTGAGACGATGTTGGAACATCTCTACTCTAATATCAAAGGTGGAAGTGAACTAGTTGCAGTGAACTACATGTAAATTCATTTTTCTTTGTAATTTTGTAATTTGCAGATTTTTTGCCTATGTATAGCAGGTTACAGCATAGCAGCCACCTGATAGCCTTTTTTTACCCACAGCATTTACGGTTTGCTCATTTAACCATTCATAAGATCGGCCAGAATGTCTCACTTGGGATCAGGTAGGCTCAAACCTACAACCTCCAGCTCCCAATGGAAATCTGTTCTGGGGAGAGCTCAACACGTTACCCACTCGGCCACCGAGGTGGTGGCCGAGTGGGTCACGAATCACAAGTCAGATATGTACTTTGACTGATCACCATTTGTAATCCCAGCTCCAAATCCAACACAATCACATGGGAGAAATTCAGTTGTATTGTCTGCAAAATGAGAAAAAATTATAATATTGAATGATCTGTTCATATCATTCAAATAGAGGATAAACAACAGTGGACCCGGTGTAGAGCAATGGTCATAGTGAACAAGCAGTAAGTCTTATGAAGAGCAGCTGTTGCCCAAAAAAAGCAGATGCTATGGTTGTAGTCAAGAAGAATTCTGGGATCCCCATCAGATTGTCGCATGAAGGTGCAGTATGAGATGATCGCCAGTAGCAGGTTAGGTGTCTTTAAACCCTCGGTGTGTGGTGTTAATGCTATATTTTCTAGTACTGCGTAAGTTGGGGAACCATGCAGAGGAATAGGATCAAAAATGATGTTTCAATTAGAACCGGGATGATGAGGAAGTTGGAGGACAGAGTAGATTCACCTGTTTTGAGTTAGTTCGGACACATGGTGAGGATGGATGGTAGGAGATAGGTGATGAAATCAGAGGCGAGTGAGTGTAGGCCAAGACAAAGACCAATGTTTTGGTGGAATAATGGTGTGTAGCCAGCTTTAGTGAAGAGTGACATCAGTGTGAAGGCAGTGAGAGTGTGCAATGAATTGGCCCGAGTGAAGAATGATTGTGAATGGATTAATTTTGAAATTTGTCATCAAAGGGTTCACTTATGGAAGCTATATGTGAGGGCATGAGAGAGTGTGAGGTGCAACAGGTCATTGGTCACACCCCATGTGAGGTGCAACTGGTCATTGGTCACACCCCATGTGAGGTGCAACTGGTCATTGGTCACACCCCTTTCATATGGGGATTTGGCCTAGAATCTGTGCTTGTGATTCAGAAATTTGATCCTTCCATAAAAATTATAAATGAAAAGTTCAAAAAATGCAGTGATTAGAACCCCAATTTGGAACAAATGAACTAAAAAGATCTGAAAGGGCTAAGATGAAGCTCATGCCTATGTTGCTCTTCTGCAGTATTAGAACTCATACATGGAAAGCTGAGACTGGCTGTTAACAAATCCAATGCGGAGCTCTGAATATGATGCTGCTGTTTGGTTTGGGCCACAAAGCATCAGAATCCATAGAGTACTGGTACATTCTAGGCATTTTGAAAACCCACTCACGTGCAATCTGAGGAGCAACTTGAGAAAAATGACCAAATCTGTGTACAGTTTTTGAAATAATAAAAACTAAAAGGAATTCTGTAAAAAGATGACTGGGAGTTCTGCATGTGATGCTGATCTTTCCTCCAAGAGCGCAAGCATTGAAGCCCATTTAGTAGAAACTTTCCATTACCAAACCCTCTGACTTTTCAGGCTTGGAAAAAGCATACCACAAAAACAGCAAAAATTTAGGAAGACAAAAAATAATTTGACACAGCGTACATGTCACTGGTAACGATACCAATCTTCAATTGAAGCCATCAAGTGTGAAAACTCACAAACTATTGGCTAAGCCTTAGCATATTGAAACCCCTCTTTTGAATATGTCAAGTTGATATAGAGTAGACTTGCCGTAGACACTTTAAAAAAATTCCGTATAATATATTACTTTGATTGCTTGATTTTTGTGTCAAGTATTTCCCTATTCCTATTTATTCAAGATTCGATGAGCAAAAAAAATGAACAATATTGTGTACTGTGAGACATTTATAAGAATAGCAAGCTGAATATCAGGCAAACTCTTATCAGCAAATCTGCGCACTATCTATCAAGCTTTTGTGCCTGTTGTCAGCAATCAAAGCACTATATCAAGATTTTGTGAAGAAGTGGCTAAGATTAGACAGAGTGCCTACACTTTAGAGTGCAATTGAGTCCATGTTCTTCTGGCACCAAGCATCAAACCAGCAAACATTGCTGCATCAAATCTTTGACAAGCCATTGTTCACCATAGGGTTGCCTTTGGTGCACAGCATGCTCAAGGCACTACAATTGTAGAAAGAGGTCAAGAAAGTGTTAAATTCAAAATGAGTTGCGAGACAATGATCCTCCAGGATGTAAGGTTCTATCAGTGTGTATGATGAAAGTGATTAAATCACAATAAAGTGGATTTCAGCTAAGAAGTTGGGTTCAATGAAGTTGCCGAGAATTGTTTTTGCACTATATTGCTTTGGAGGGAACTTGGCAAGCATTAGGCAAAGCGCATTAGTAGGGTCCAGGAACCGGCTCCTGGGGAAGTGGTCGAGTTGACTTTTTGTCCAGATTGGACACAACTTAGACATGGGCAACTATAAGGGGTACCAAATAGTCCGTGCAGTATGGAGATGGCTACGCCTCCATTAGGTGTCTGAGTTAGTCTACTATGTCCTATTCTCAATTAGCATTGAATTATCTTGGTCCCTCAAGATTGGCTGTTTGAGGAGACGCAGGGTGTTGGTGCGTCTTTGGTACAGATACAGACACCAGTCCGAATCCCCCAGAAAGGGAGGTGGCCGACGGTCACACTCGGACAACTTAGCCCTTTTGCGCTAAAGGATCCGGCCGGCAATCCCGCCACACACACTCAGGGTCACGAGTGCGGTCCGAGGATCAGTTGTCAGCAGCAGACCCGACAGTTTTCACTGGTTTACCCCCGCCGCATCATGATAGCCGCCCCCCCCCCCCAACACACACATCCAAGACCATCCCGTCTTTGGTGCGTGGTTGTAATACAAATGAAGCAAAGAGGCGAGAGATTGGCAAGATGTTTGTGAGGAGGGAGTTAGATGTGTTGGTGTTAAGTGAGACAAAGTTGAAGGGTAAGTGTGAGTTTGGAGTGATACGTAGAAGAGAAACAGGCGTGGATGAAGGCTGGGCAAGAGAAGGCTGAGCAAGATTGAGCACTGTGGCCAACCAATGTGGGCATTGGGAGGCAGAGCACAGGTTTGAAGGGAAGAAAGTAGTAGACACCAGTGTATTTGACAACACCGCTCCACCGTCATTTCACTCTGTGTGTTTTGGTGAATTGTTAATCGGTTGGTTCAGCCAGAACGTTGGCATTGGAGTGGTTTGATCTGTTTTTATAGAAGATGACCACTCAAATCAAATTGAACACGGGGTGTTCATCAACTGTTACCAAGACATTACTTGGTATTTTCCAGGTTTTTGATGTTTTTACTTCATTCTTTGTCTCCTACCTACACTAAGATGGAGCCATTTTTCAGTTCTGTGATTCACCTCTGAGGAACCCAGTGAAGCCTGAAATGATGAATTAGCTTCAATGATGTTTGTTTCGGACAGGCTCTCTCCTGAAAGTGACTAGGCGGTAAAGAACTTGGCAGAGTGTTGCTTCTAAAAGAGGTTTTCAAGTATTTATTGTCCTTCAGCATACCGTTCCCAAGGTTGTAAGCAGTTTTGACAACTTCCCCGGGGCTTTCGTACGTGAGTAGCAGTCACAACACTTTCAATTTTGGTTTGAGTTCTATTCTCAAGGTGGACCCTACTAGATACAGATGGGTGAATATTCATGCTGTGGTACAACCAGCTTCGGGTCTGGCTAACAACTTACTTAGGTCAACTGTTAATGGGAGCTCTGATTTTATGGTAGCTATCTCTTTTTGTGTGGCTCATATCCACCCTGTACTAGACTATTGCTCCTGTGTTTGGAATTTGGAGTTTGTTGCTGATCTGAGGATGCTGGAGTCTGTTCAGCATCGTTGGACTAAGAAGATTGATGGACTTGCAGATTTGTCTTATGCAAGTCGCCTGGCTAGATTGAATGTTTTCAATTCGTGGGATGCTGGTGAGATCCAATCTCATAAAATATTACAAAGCATTTGCTGATGATTGTGCTGGAGGCAGGGTTGATGTTGGCTTGTCAGGAATGTTTACTGCTGCTCCTGATACTCGTACCCGCGGGCATGGATTTAAACTTCATCCTCCACTATGTGCGTCGGATGTGATAGTTTCTTTAATTGTAGATGAATAACCTTGTGGAATTCCTTACCGGCTGAAGTTGTTCATGCTCCTACACTTTCTTGTTCTAAAATTGATCTTCTGTTGTCAATTCCACACATTCCCTTTTCATACTATGACTGAAGTCTTCCTATTTTATATTTTTATTGTCTTCTTTGGTGACTGATTATGTATAGTTATCTCCTTTTAGATTGCTTATTCATCATGTTTCGTTTAGTGCATTTGTGTGAATATATATGTTGTCTGTTTGTAAGTAGCTTTATGCGTGTATATGTTACCTTTATATTGCTTTTCTTCTTGTAACTGGCATGCACACTTCTAGTTGCATTGTCTTCACCTGCCGTTCCATGTGTCTAGTGTCTGCACTTTGTGACTGGCGCATGCCATGCTTGCCTCCTGTGCTCTCTTGATCTCTCCCTGTGCCTTGCAGGTTTGGCTCCTTGTCCTGGGGCTGTGGCAAGAGCCTGGGGGCGTCAGGTGATGATCAGGTAATGACCTAGTGAAACATGTCAAGCCACATGAATGGTGGACTTTTTCATTAGCCCATGGCCAATTTATGCAGTGTGGGTCCACGCTGCTACAATGTAGACCAAGACCTGACCAGAACATGGAGCACAACGGTGAGCCCATGGTTTGAGCAAACTTTCATAAGAGTAGACTTGACCACACTTATGTATTAATTAAAGCTTGTTGAAAAGTTTTTGAAATAGAGCCGGAATTCATTAGTGGATTTTAAAATAAAAACAAATTTAGGAAAAAATTCGATGTTGAGCTCTGTCTATATTGCTTTGATCTAATTTGCTTCATAAAATACTGCAATGCATTGTTGGCAAACCTGAGCATCACCTCACAACAAGTTTTGTAGTTGACTAACATCATCTTATACCTTCCAGCGTTCTGTGACAAAAACAACAGTCAAAGAATTATTTATGTTGTTTGAGCACAAATCATGTGTTACAATCAGGACAGCCTAATTTCTGCATTCTACTGTATTCATTTTCGTCTTGGAACATTTCTGCAATTAGAGCACCTACCCAATGCTAGCATCAAGGATGGCCATGAGGTCCTTCATCCAGCCAAATCTCTCGGGGCGCAGCTGCGGAAGATGCAAATAGAAGTTGATGCCAATGAGGGGGAGAGCAGACAGCGTGATGGGAGAGTAGTCAACGCTGTTTTGATAGGCCTGCCACTCCCAATTCAGCTTCCACATGGCAGGTAGGAAGGTTTTAGCCACAGAGAGGTCTGTTGAAGAAACATAGTAGTAGTACATTAGAAGGATTTAACGAGGCCAGTGGACAGGCTCTTTGTTCCCTGTTGCATGTTTGAGAAAAATTAACACAAAACCTGCTACAAGAATGTTGTAGATAACAGTTCTGATATAGGGATGTTTTACATACAGCTACGGTGACAACATAAGATTGGTCAGTTTACAGGAATGTTATTATGGTCTGCCAATATCAGCACAAGCCTAAACAACAAACCTAAGCTCACACGAGTCAACTTAAAGTTCAACTATATAAGTGACTGAAGCTGTACAAATAAATTGGTGAAGTTTCCATGATGACAATCCTCTTTCTTGGAGACAACCACAATTTTAATGGACAAAAAGTAGTGTTGACCGATTGACATCCCACAGCTCGAAATATGACGTAACTCCACACAGCCTCCTTTTGAGCAATAAAATATCAGAAATATCAAATTTAGATCACAGCACTTGGAAGATCAAATCTTTGTTAGTATGTATAAGCTATTCAAAGAATTTCAGAAAAATTGCCAGAGTGAAGGAGTGTTTTTCCCTTCCCTAAAAATGTGGTTCTGCAAAAAAAAAAAAAATTAAAAAAATTTGATGCTGCGGCTTGAGTTATTGACCAATTGTTGTCAAATTTGATGGCAATACTACATAATATGTCGGAGTTTGTTGACCGAAAAGTTTAAAAGGAACATATATTTTTATAATCACTTGAGTTTAAATCTGTGTATGTTCAAAGAGACCTGACCTACCGTCAGCGTCAGGAGTTGATTGCTAAAAGAGCAGTGTTGCGGGACTCTCCTCGGGGAGGCGGTGGTGGTGGCAGCCGGAGGGACGATGGCCGTGGGGGCCGCGGTGGCAATGGCGGGGCTGATGTTGGTGGTAACCGGAGGGGTCTTCGTGATGGTGCTGGTGGTCGCGGTGTTGGTGTTCTTGGTGGTGCTGGTGGTCGCGGTGTTGGTGTTCTTGGTGGTGCTGGCGGCCTTGGCCTTCCGACTGGCCGCGGTGTTGGCGGTCGTGGTGGTGCTGATGGTCGGGCTGTCGCTGGCGGTCGTGGTTCTGCTGGCGGTCGTGGTGCTGGCGGCCTTGGCCTTCCGACTGGCCGCGGTGTTGGCGGTCGTGGTGGTGCTGATGGTCGGGGTGTCGCTGGCGGTCGTGGTT
>SDVV010025882.1:0-12348 GCA_016164225.1 Gammarus roeselii | reverse complement strand
AAAAACTGAAATTTTTAGCAAATTCAGACGCACGCAGGTGCGCAAAAGAAAAAACACTTACTTGAAACAGACCTCCGCTTCCAATGCTTTAGAACTCAAAGAGTGATATGTTGGCACCCTAGAGCGTACAAGTAGCATCATCAATATAAGTACAAGGTCAGTGGCTTCATGGGCAAATTCAGCTCCGACAGCAAGGCAACACAATATTTACAGCTACGAGGTCAAGTTGTATAAATACAATTTATTCATTTAGGTAAGATAAAGACTCAGATGAAACGAAACGAATCCTCGCCTCCAACCCCTCAGAACCTCATGAGTTATATGTCCATACGCCAGTGCGCACAGATAGTATCGTCGAAATCGGTACAAGGTTCACGGCTACTTGGACAAAGTCAGTTCAGACAGCAACGCAACACAATATTTACAGCTACGCGATCCAGTTCTATTGGTACAATATATTTACTCGGGTAAGATAAACACTCAGATGAAACGAAACGTACCCTCGCCTCAAACCCCTCAGAACTTCATGATTAATATGTCCACACGCCAGTGCGCACAGACAGTATCGTTGAAATTGGTACAAGGTTCACGACTACACGGACAAAGTCCGCTCCAATAGCAACGCAACACAATGTTTACAGCTAAGCGGTCTATTTGATTTATAGTACAATCTATTTATTCAGGCAAGATAAAGACTCAGACAAAACGGATCCCCGCCTCCAACTACTCAGAACTTCAAGAATAACATGCGCGCGCGACAGTGCGCACAGACAGCATCGTCGGAATAGGTACAAGGTCTATGGCTTCACGGATTAGATAGACTCCAACCGCAACGCGTCACAAGGTTTTATAGCTGCGCAGTCCAGGTCAACCCCAGAAACTGCATATGGTCCGCGCACGCGCGAGCGAGCACAGACGTAAGAAAAAATACCCATTCACAAAATCACAAACACGAACTCCCGCACAAGTACTCCAGCGTTATAATATTGTGAATCGTGAAAAAAAAGTAGGAGCAGGTTCGTCATGGGCAGAAAAACTGCTCAGGTTATTGATTTTGCACTGATTATTCAAGGGGATAGAGCGGGGAGGGGAGGGGGGGCATTGGTCCCTTGGGTCACAAAAGAGCCGGATGAATCACGGAGGGTGACCCATGTCCCACGGGTCCCCCGAGACCCCTCGCCTCAGCTCATTGCGGCTTGACTCTTATCATTTCGGCCAGTTTCGGCTCGTCGTGACCAATTCGACTCGCCTCAACATGTTTCAACTGATCTCGACGCACCTCTACCAGCCTCGACGCCACCCTCGCCCTCTGTGCCAGCAATCCGCGGACTGTAATGGTTAATTGTTTTACTCAAGCATCTCACATTAACTTTCTTCTCTGTATGGGTTTTACAGCGCTTAGAGGGGGGAAACAGAGGTTCGAAGATTCAGAAGGGCCTCTGAAGGGTCCCACAGTTTCTCAAAAGGGCCCTGAAGGGTCTCAAGGGTGTCCCAAAGGGCCACAGAAAGGCCCAAGTGGATCTCCCCAATTCCACCTATTTTCTCAAGTCCCCCGGGTTCTCGAAACCCCAGGTCCCCAGAGTCCCGCGGGTTCCACGAAAACCTCCTCTCCCTGGGTCACCTTGTCTCAACAAACCTTGATACACATAATCATAATAATAACCAATTCTAAATTCATCACCATGAAAAAAGGGCAGCGAAAAATAATAGAGCCCAAGCAAGAAGAAATACTAAAATATAGTGTTAATGATCAATAAAATGAATAATCATCCGTCCACTCCACGGCTTTAGGAGTGGTAAAAGGTGTACCGATCAGATTTTTGCAGTGAGAAAGGTCTGTGAGAACTACCTTGCCAAAAGAAAGGACGTTTCCTGGGCCTTCATGGATCTGGAGAAGACATACAACAGAATTGACAGGGAAGCGCTGTGGAGGGTGTTGCGTTTGTATGGAGTGGGCGGACATCTGTTGAAAGTGGTGCAGAGTTTTTATATTGTCAGCCGAGCATGTGTCAGAGTGAGAAGCGAGGTGAGTGATTGATTCACAGTGAAAGTGAGACTGAGACACGGCTGCGTGATGTTTCCCTGGCTGTTCAACCTCTATATTGATGGAGTGGTCAGGGAGGTGAACGCGAGTGTGCTGGGTAGTGGCTTGGAACTGTTGGAAGCAAATGGGCAGAGTTGGCAGTTGAGCCAGTTGCTATTTGCTGATGATACGGCCCTGGTCGCGGATTCAGAGGAGAAGCAAGTAGGCTAGTGTCTGAGTTTGGTAGAGTGTATGAGAGGAGGAAGCTTCGAGTGACTGTGGGTTAGAGTAAAGTAATGAGTAGAGTAAAGTAAAGTCGATGCAAGCAAAATTAGTGTCACCCTAAATGGAGTGCTCTTGGAGGAATTTTAGTGTTTAAGTACTTGGGCTCTCATGTGGAGATAACTGAACTAGTGGAAACTGAAGTGAAAGCGCAAGTGAAGGAGGGGTGTAAAGTGTTGGGTGCACTAAAGAGTGTAATGAGCTGTAGGACGTTGGGGCTAGAAGCAAAGAGAGGGCTGTATGAGGGTGTTGCTGTCCCAACTGTCCTCTACGGAGCTGAGGCTTGGGGGGTAGAGCAGAGGAGAGAAGAAGGTTGAATGTTTTCGAGATGAAATGTTCGAGAAGCATGGCTGGAGTACCGCTAAGAGACCGGATCACCAACGACGTGATTCGAATTAGAACAGGGATGGTGAAGAAGTTGGAGGACATAGTGGATTCGCGTGTTCTGAGATGGTTCGGGCACATCGAGAGGATGGATGATGGAAGATTTGTGAAAAGGGTGATGAATGCGGAGGCGAATGGTAGCAGGCCTAGAGGTAGACCAAAGTTTGGGTGGATTGATGGTGTGAAGCAGGCGTTGGGAAGGAGAGACATGAATGTGGAGGTGGCGAGAGAGCGTGCAATGAACAGGCGTGAGTGCAATGTACGGTTGATTTTGACGCTGCTCTGATGTGCTTTCCCGCTCTTGGTATCTCTTTGTTGGGATGGTCGTGAGTGGGGGATGCCCGGACATAATGACGCGGCGGGGGTATATCAGTGAACACTGTCGGGCCCTGCTGCTGACGACGGATCCTCGGACTGCACTCGTGACCCAGAGTGTATGTTGAGGGGGTACCGATAGGACCCTGTAGCACAAAGAGCTAAGTTGTGTGAGTGTGAGCGTGTGAAGGTGTGAGGTGTGCTTTGCCGGCGGCCACCCTCCTGTCTGGGGGATGCATCTTTGTGTCTAAAACTGTAAATGTACAGCAAAGCATTGAACTGTAGAGGTACAGAGCGAAAGAAAATTTGTTTACGGTTAGTCTATAACCGAAAAAACAAACTAGACTTTTCCTGCATGGAATTTAAATTCACATGGAAATTTCTTACGGTATTATATCCAGACAAGCCTTCTTTATGTATAATATCAAGTAAATTTCCAATGAGTTCAAATGTTGAGCAGAAAATGATTATTTAAGATTTCTCTTAATCTTTCATCATAAACGAATTTTCTTTCGCTACTGTACCATAATATTGAACGTATATTGTGAGTTGAGCTAAATGAATGTACTGGGAACTACGACAACATAAGTTAACACGAAAAGGGAAGAAAAGTTTGCAAAATAAGGCCATCAATTGGTATTAATTAAGTTTAAAGGTTTGAGGGCCCATCACCACCGAAACTCAAAGAAGCGATTAATAAATAAATGAGCTTTGGTGGTGGATAAGGTAACGTAATTGGAAGTGCAATTGTTTCGCACAAATTCTACTAAACATTGTGATAGGTTGACAGGAGACCCAATGATGGCACAACGTTTTTTTTAGCGTTGCATGTGAACCTGTTAGGGCCCTTATTGTGACACGACCACCACCATACCACAGAAATATGGTGGTGGAATAGAGACCTGTAGCTACACCCCGATGACAACCAAATTTATGTGCGGTGATGAACTTAAGTGCTATCCCTCGCAAAAAAATCTTGTTAGCTGAAACCAGAGCATCTAAATCTATGCAGCTTCATTCAAAGTGCAAAACAATACACTTGTCTGGATGCAATCCCATTCTTGCAACTGAGTTGATTTGATTTTGGCCTCATTTCCACTAGAGCCTTAACGTGCTTGCAACTGAGACAAGTATCCATCCCACTCTGGAGAGCGTGAACACCCCGATTGGCAGGGTCCATCTCAAGTGGATATCTGAAATACAGCGTTTCGCCACCTGCAAGTTTCTTGACCTAGCATAAAAAAAAACTGAAGCTATGACAAGCATAGATCATAAAGAGCAACACTTTAAGAACAGAGCAGAGAACAGAGAACTCAAAGAACAGAGCCCCGGCCCCAGTTAAAGTCCCTCAACCCCCATCTTGTTTAATATCCTATCTGTGGGGATGGTGTGCGGTGTCGATGTGGATGATGCAGCCTGTGCGCTGCCCAGGCTTCGGGCCCAGAGACACTTTCATGACTCAAGAGCCACCAAATATACACTGAGATTTTTATTCAGAGACAAGTTTACATTCCCAATCATGTCTCTCCTACAAAACATCAAGATAACTTTGGCCCTAACTCCAGTCCATGCCTGACATGAGGTCATTCCTGCACGCGTCTGGTTGGTGTGTGGCAGTGTGACTAAGGGACATGAACACGTAGCCAGTAACAATGTTTTGGCGTCCAAAACTGTTGAAATTATACTACACTGATGGTTATTTGTTGACTGCCACACAACCCACAAAGTTAATTCAGATATTAGCAATAACAATCCATCACGCCTCTAAGCCGGTCACCCCTTTCTTTCCTCCTCATCTCTCAAAACGCGCGTATCGGTGGGTATCGATGATTTCGGGCGCTGCGCTGGCGTGGTGTCAACCACCGCAGTTGGAAACCAAGGCTAAGCCAAAACAACAACTTGTTACATCAACTGGGCTGCTAAGACTGTCACTCACGCAATCATCACTCTGCCGGCGAGGAATGTAGAGATCCAGGCAGACAAGATTAGATTGGAGTGTCAAGGCTTTCTAGTGCACTGGAGTCAATGTCATTCTGGCACCGCACGGCAAACCAGCAGCCAGCGCTGCATCAAGTCATCAACGAATCGACCTCAGTCTCCGGAGTTGTTTCAACTCACGGCATGCTTAGGGCACTACTGTTTATAGGTATATAAAGAGAGGTTCGTAAATGTGTCCTACTCAAAGTTCGCAAAGGAAACGGTGGTCCTCCGGGATGGAGGAGTTTATTGGTAAAAATTATTAAGTATGATCAATTCACAACAGATCAGATTTCAGTTAGGAGGCCGATTTCTTGAAGGGAGCTGAGAAGTGGATCCGCACTGATTTGTCTCTGAGGGAACTCGGTAAGCATTAGGCGGAGTATATTAGGAAGGTCCAGGAACCGGCTCTTGGGGAAGTATGTGCGCCGACATTCCGTCCATGTGGGGCATTCTGCCAAAACATGGGCTATTGTAAGAGGGACTAGACAGTCCATGCAGTAAGGAGGTGGCGACGCCTCCATTAGATGTCTGTGTGTTAGTCTGCTATGTCCTATTCACAATCGGCATAGAGTTACCTCAGTCCGTCGAGATCGGTTGCTCGATGAGACCCAAGGTATGGGTGTGTCTTTAATAGTACGTAATTTATTTCTCATAAGAACATCAGACCATTCCATGTTCCATTTATTTCGCAAAAGCTCTTTTTATCGCTGGGTAAAAGGGTTTAAATGGGAGTGGACGCTGTTCTGCTGGGTCAGGCACCGCTGCAGCTCTTTGCACCGCTCCGTCCGCCCGCTCATTTCCAACCACTCCACTGAGGCCGGGAACCCAGCACAAACGAACGTTCTTGTTTCTGGGGGACAGTCGCACAAGCCAGCGCAAGAATGCTGAAACAAAAGGGTGGCAATTGTTGAAGATCTCCAGGGTTTGAAGCGCACTGAGCGAATCACTGAAGATTCAGATATTGGCATCTATAAGAGTATCAGCCGCCAAGAGGGCATCGGCAATGGCCGTGAGTTGAACAGTGAAACTGACACTGATTGCGGGAGTTTCCTAGCGACGACGCGCCCGAGGAGCACCGCTGCACAGCCCACTGCATCATCGTTTTTTGATTCATCAGAGAAGATATGCAAGCTATCAGCATAGATTAGATTAGATTCGTACCTCTTTCATGGATCAATCAAACAATTTCTGTAGTTACTAATCAATCAAACAATTTCTGTAGTTACAATTTCTTTCACAAGTTATGTCTGAATTGCAGGCTTCCATTTTCTTGACCTGCTTGTATGAATGCCATGTCTCCGATCTCGCACGGGCAAAGAGCGGGTGATGTCTTGGCAAAACTGTAAAAAGTTAAAATCTTCCCATGCAGACTAATGGATATATTTTCTAGTCAAGACAGCCTAAAACAAAGCCACCAAAATTCTGGCATAGCTACTTGCCTCATGCCTAAGACGTTTTCAATGGCCCCACACCAACCGCGCGCCTCGTCACTCCCCGATGAAGACGTATTCGAAGACAATGGGAGAATGCGGGCAGCAAGGCAGTAGTGGCAACACAGACACCTCACCAACACGATTCTCGTGTGCGAGAACAGTTCAAGTACATCATCCGACAGTAAAAAATTGGGCTATGTTACCCACTGCGTAAGTCTTATAAAGGAGAAGCAGTCTAAAAATTGCATATCGATTGGCGAATGTCAATTAGTGGCGAATTTAAATCACATGTGATAATCCCCTCCTTGCAAAGGCAAAGTTTGAAAACATGGTCAATCAGCAGATATTTTTCATGTAAGTACAAGAAGTGACCCAATAAACAGCTTTCTTGCACAAGTCATATTCAAGTTAGTGAATGATCATGACATTTGGAAAGTGCACCTCAAAAAACAAAAGCGTTATGTCCCTATGCAGATGCAATAGTGATGAAAGCAAAGGTGAGTGGGCATAGGCCTTGAGGAAGACCAAAGATTGAAAGGATGGATGGCATGAAGCAGGCTCTGGTTTGGGAGGAGAGACGTCAGTGGGGAAGACGCAAGAGAGCATTAAATTAATGAGCCTGAGTGGAGAATGATAGTGAATGAATGAATTTGTCATGGCAAGGATAACAAATGAAAGCCATAGGGCCTTGCTGCTTAACACTGATCCCGAACCATACTCTCAATCTGGAGCGAGTGTTGCAGGGCCCTAGCTGGACCCTTAAGCGTAGACAGGCTAGCGTTTGTGTGTGCCGGATTGCATTAGAGAAGAATGACGTGCGTTTTGACATAACTCCCCACACATTTGTATCTGTAGAAACTATCATTTCATTACTACAAAGATTGCTCAAATAATATAAGAAGGCATTCAGTTTCCATCAAACATCAACTATTCACACACAACAAACATCATAAGATGAGGAGCTAATAAGATATGATCAGTAAACATGAAGGTTTCACAGATTTGTTTAATCATTATTTTACACTTTGTATATTTTAAATTTAACTTAGCGGCTTTATTCAGATGATATGACAAAAAATTATAAGAAATATTTCAAAAATAATGTTGGTTTTGGTTAATAAAGATTAATCCTTAAAGAATATCATTTTGCTTGTTGATGAGATGAGATCAATTAGACATGCTCGTCTAATTGATCCAATCATCTTTTAGAAGTACATAAACACATGTTCAATTTATTCAACATACTACTTTACTCATTAGCAATAACAATACCTCAACTCATACACTAGCTAGCAATTAGCTAGAAGCAGAGATGAAATTGAAAACATTTGAAAAATATGCAAGCATGTCATCAATACTACCCGTTGAATTATGATAGCACCAAATCCATATGAATTAGATTAATCATTTTGTAAACAATGGCGAAATGCCCCCACAAGCTGTTCAAGTGGCAAGGTCATGAAGCCTGCCAAACCAACACCGACTCCGGGCACACCAACCCGGGTTATGACCACTGACCCCAGGCTCACCTAGGCTATAGAATAAAACCGGCACCTCAAGCGTGACGCTTTCTGGCTGGCACCTTTTACAGGCTTTTCCACCCCTAGACATCTGTCGGGCTGTGCCACAGCACCCCTACAGGCTTCACTGCCTAAAAATATTCACTCATCTCCTGGGTGTCCTCTGGGTTCAATTCCGGGTCTGGCAAACGCAGAGCAGTGCCGGACTACAGGTCTCCCACTTCCAGGTCACATCACAAACATGGGCGGCACTCACCCCAGGACCTTGAATAGTGGAGGATTCAACTTGACGCTCTCTCACCCTTTTGACCGACTGGAGACTGTTCCTGATCAGCTAGGCTGATTCAGAAGTGGAGTTAAACGCCAAGGATACTGAAGATGAACAAGCAGACAACAGGCCGTACGTTGGCCATTAGATGAATACCTGAACCTCCCCAGACCCCCAGCGCGCCCCACCCCTATCTCCAATCAAGGGCGGGAACACACAAGGGAGCCACGCTCACAATTTTCTCATCAGCTAGCTGCTCAATAAAGTACAACACCCTATAGTAGTGTAATTACTTCCACTGTAGCAGTGGGTTATAAAGTTACTTGAATAAAAATTGCTTGAACATCATACACAACATTGCATGGATAATGAGATTAAGGACGTCAAAAGCAGTAAGCAGCAACAGATCATGTAAAGATTACAACCAGTCACGATAAACAGAAATCTAGTTTTATTACCGTCATCACCTCAGTAGAGGGAAGGTGCACCACGCCTGTGCTGCGCCTCTTCTCTCGAAGCTTACGCCGGTCGCGCTGCTGCTTCCCTTTGTTCACATTTCCAGCCCTGATAACAAAATCTAATAAATGAGTTCAGCCTAGTTAACAACCAAAGACAGAATTCAAGAAAACAATGACAAAATTTTAGATTAATAACAAGGTGGGCAAAAATGAATGAAACTGCATCCACTAGATAACTTGAACGGAGCAAATGCTAATATATAAAAAATCCAGTGAGGTTCGTAGTCAGTAAGTTACTCAAGAGAACATCAGGAAAAATGAGATCAGAGTGATTGGATTTACTATTGTGCGGAATCAACATCCCTCGTACAGCAAATGTCAAAAGAATGCATGAGCACCACAGGAGGAGCAGTAACTCTTAAGGTGCTAAGGCTACATGGTCCCAGCACTCTCTGAGCGGCAGCAAGAGTGTTCCCCGTTGACCATCTATGTTCCAGAGCACCAAGGATACGCCGTCGTTCTTGAGGTGCTGTGGGCAATTGTACCACAGCACCTGGTGAGAAGGAAAAGAAGAAGAGACAGGAAGTGGGAATTCCATGCATGAGATCTACACTCAATGAAGTGAATCTCAAGCATGAGAATAGCAACAATGGGAAAAAGGGCGAGATGGGCGAAAATGAGCGGGGGTGAAGGGAACAGTACAGCTCCATCCCACCCAGCCCTTTTCAAGTCCTTAGCATTAAGTTCATCAGATTTTGACTTCATTAGGTTCTGGTCCAACGTGTTCTTTCATCTCTTGGTCCTAGTTCCAGTGTTGGTTCAGATGGCCTCCATCCATATCTGCTGAAGAGCTGTTCTGTTGAGCCTCCCCTTCCTCATTGTTTCATCTATTTTAAATCATCAAGGTCTGGAACAGTCCCTAGAGTCGGGAGCAAATCGCTGGCTGTTCCGATGTTCTAAGACAAGTCTCAGACTGATCTTCTGATTTACTGACTTGTATGCTTGATATGAGTTTGCTGCAAATCAGTGGAATTAATAGTTGTGTTAGTGGGGCAGTGTTTGTTGTTTTGCAGCACAATCCTTCTCTTGCAATTCTTACATTCATCATTTAATTTGCTTATCATGCACTTCAATTAACTTCTTTCTGTTTATAGCTAAGTGCTTGGTTGCAGAACCCACTTATTAACCGAGATTAGGCTGTGGAATACATTTTTCTAAAAATGTCAAATGGTGATTTCATGATGTGAATAAATATATATTATCTAGGTATTTTTCAATTTTACGCAGAGTATAAATATTACTATTTGCAAAGGCTTTGCTAAAGTCTATTGAAAATGTTGTTTCGTCCTCCCAACATCACCTTCACTGATATCTTGGTGAAGCATGGAATTTCTCACTGCTTCCTGTTTACTGTCACCTCCTCCACCTATGAGCTGTTAATGCTGCTCTTCGGCCTAGCACAATGGGCTGTGTACAGACGGCATGCCACTCCCTGTGAATCTTTCATCCGACCAAAGTTTCACTTGTTTAGGCTACAACTGGCACTCTCAGTTTTTTTCCCAGTGTTGGCAGCAGAGCAAACCTATTTTATTTGCAACAGTTGTAGGTGATCAAGCTCTTCATAGATTTTAACTTGGTCTATTTCATCAGCAACCTGCTGGTGTGGCCTATCTCCCTTATACTAGTTTTGCTGGAGTGACATAACCAACTTCCTACAGTGCCCTCCAATGGCCTTGGCCTGGTGTTGTTGCTCTTCTGTACACTTGTCTTTGTGGGAGAAAACCTCACATTCATCAATCTCAAGAATGAAGACTTGTGGTTTGATCTGTCAAACGTGAGCGACAAGTGCGAGTTTGCCGTTCTTGTGGTGCCGTATGTGAGCAGCTGTCTACTCTTTGTGATTGGGATCAATGCTCCTGGAGTAGCCATTGATACTGCTAATGCTCCACAACTGCCGCCGCTGCTGAACAACAAACCGGCTGATGCGGTGGAGAGAGCAGTAGCAGGAGACCTGTGACATCTTCCCATCGCAGCAGTCACACTATGACCGTGCTTTCACCCTCATGTTGATCACAGCTTAGTCTTTGTGTGATGCTAGTTTGTGTTGCACTCTACTTGAAGGTGCTCGCCTATTTCTTGATTAACTTGCTGTTAAACAATGCGGACACAGTCGATCATTCTTTATACATAGTAACCATGTGCAGGTGTTGACCGTTATTACTTCAAATTGTTATTTAGATCTGATTCTAAGTACCTCCTTGACACCGAGCATTGCAGTAGCTATAATTATATTAATTATTTCGCCAAGTGTTAGTGAAATACTTGATTAATAGTGCTCAGATCAAAATTGGGACTGCTCTTCTGCTATGAAGTTTTCACCACATGCAACACTTAATGTAACAGCACATAGAGTGTACTACTGTGTTATGGAGATTTTCAGGACAACCCAAAATGTTGATCAGCACAGCACAATTTGCTGACCAATATCTATTGGTAAAGATTTTGGGCTACTTTAACAAGTTGAATAAATCAATGGAGATGTATTGTTGAGTAGCTACAATAATTATATGGAGTTATCATGATATGCAATACATCATTTGATTGCACTTGTTGAGTAAAATGATGTCATTTTTCATATTTTGAAAAAATATATATAATGATACCTTGTAGCCGGGGCGTTAGAATCTTGCTACAATATCCACCGCAGGTCGTAGAAGGCGACTAAAAGGGCGTCCGTAGCCGGGAGTAGAATCGTGCTACCATAACCCCGGCGGGTCGAAAGAGGCGACTACAAGGGGCAGGGCGAAGGGGCTAGGAATCCTGTTCACTGTAAGACCCTTCCTCAAAAACGGCAAGACGAGCGGGGGGAGGAGAGGCTCACGCCTCTCCAAACCTTCTTGTTAGGGTCATTGAATGTGCGTAGCTTTAGTACGAATGGGGTAAAGAGGAGAGAGATTGGCAAGATGTTTGTGAGGAGGAAGTTTGATGTGTTGGCGCTAAATGATACAAAATTGAAAAGTAAGGGCAAATGAGAGTTTGGTGTGTTAAGAGGAAGAAAGTCTGGTGTGGGGGAAGGTTGGGCAGGAGAAGGTGTGGTCTTGATATTGAGTGATTGGTTGCATAGCATTACCGAATGGAAGAAGGTGTCCTCAAGATTAATGTGGGTGAAAGTCAAGTTGGGTATAGAAATGTAGTAGTGTGGCTTCTACTACTTAAATTCTTTTAAAATTGCAACACTCATAATGTTTTAATCTTTTTAGTAATTCTCTGGTTTATCCCGGCAGTAACCATGTTTCAAGTGGCATCTATTCCTGGCAAATCCTTTGGTTTTGTTTATAATCAATAATTCTTGTATCTCTTTTTCTCCCTTAATTTGATGTTTTTTCATATAAAATATTCATGCATGCCAATAGACAGATTGCTCACGTGCCTCCCAGCCCACTCATTTAATTGCCTGGGTGTGATCATCCCTGCTGCGCGGTTGAGGTTTTGACCCTGCCTTCATGTAGCCAAGTGCTGTTTGCTGGCCCTGTCTGTGCACTGGAGCCTGTTTCAAAGCTTGATCAAGAAATAGGTGAGTTGTCTACAGAATATTGGGCGTGTTTTTCTGGAGTTGTGTGCAGCTGGTCACACTTATCTGATGTAAAGCTCAGGAATATGTGTATATACATGTATGGTTTGGGAT
>SDVV010025881.1:0-12348 GCA_016164225.1 Gammarus roeselii | reverse complement strand
CATGCGCTCTAGCTGCATCATTGTGCAGTCATGCGCTCTAGCTGCATCATTGTGCAGTCATGCGCTCTAGCTGCATCATTGTGCAGTCATGCGCTCTATCTGCATCATTGTGCAGTCATGCGCTCTAGCTGCATCATTGTGCAGTCATGCGCTCTAGCTGCATCATTGTGCAGTCATGCGCTCTAGCTGCATCATTGTGCAGTCATGCGCTCTAGCTGCATCATTGTGCAGTCATGCGCTCTAGCCTCATCATTGTGCTGTCATGCGCTTTAGCTGCATCATTGTGCAGTCATGCGCTCTAGCCTCATCATCATACTGGCATGGGCTCTATTTAGCTCCAATGTATCTACAAACTTTGAACCTGTGTATTCCATGCACTGCAGCACTGCAGTTTCACACTCAGCCACGAGTGACTGTCCTGATGCAGTGTTGCAGGGGTAACTTCGCGAATAACAATTAGCTGTGATGACTCCATACGTTGGGCGAGCACACAATGCAGGCGTTTGGGGACTGTGTCTACCAGCGCCTTGGGCGGGAATTGCTGGAAATGAGTCTCCCAACGTTCTGGATGGGACCGACTTGCATATTACGAGGCAGGAACACCCGCCGGAGGGCGATAGAGGATATCTAATGGCCTTTCAGGACATCTAATGTTCCGAGCTCATTTAAGGGCCCCGTCAGCCTGTAAGTGGCCTCATACGCTTCTGAAGATATCGCAATTGGCACGTTTGCTTTAAAGGGTTAGCACTGGCTTCAGTTTGGCCTTTGCTGCAAAAAGTTTCTTGTCTCGCGAAATCTATCATAAAATAATGCTTCGCAATGAAAAAAAGTCGTCCGCATGGTCGTTTTACGTCAATAAACTTCTTATGCCAATAAACAAAAAGTTGCAGGCCTCAGCAAAAAGAAGGCCACCAGTGCTGAATTGCCCGTGAAAGGAGGAACATATTATAGACGATCAACCTTGACACTAGCAATGCGCAGCAGCTGTTTGATGAGTTTCCGGTTTTTATCATCTTTTTTTTTTTTTCATCTTTTCACTTCTGTTGATATCGATTCTTTTCTTAATGTTCAATTGATTTGAAGTTCATCCAGCTGCCTTGCCAAACTAGGCTATGGCAACAAGCGTAACCAAAAACGTTATTCTAAGTTACGTTATATTCTAACCAAGGTAATTGGCTGTGTAAGCCAACGATGAACTGCCGACCTTATGTAACGGGAAACGATTTTAAAGAGGGTGGAATTGGGGGTTCCGGTTTCGACGTAAAAAGACTCGGTTATTACGGTCTACAGCGCTGGTATTAGCAATCCGAGCAATTATAACGCTGCAGACTGGAATGAACGAGCTGTACTAGAAGCCGTACATAGTTGGGGGTCAGCTTGCGGTCGCAACGAGGATAGCGAAATCGCGGTTATAACTTAATCCTAAGAAGAAGCCCTCCTACTTTCGGTGGCAGGCGTAACTGGGAAGGCAAAAACTTTGCAGGGGTCTGGGAAGAGCAATTTCAGGATATTTCAAATTCATTCTGGCACGTAAGAGAATTGAGGTTTGGTGCAAAACATTTCCGACAATGTTCCTGCTGTTAACGATATGATATCTGGGGCCGAAGTTATATTATTGCCAAATGCCTCAAAACTAGTGAAGCCGTTGGAAATGACGATATTCCTAGCGAAGTAGCAATCAAGAGAGGTAATGCATGTAATTGTGATTCCACTTCTGAAATGTAAAATGAAGGACCCTTCTAAAACAAATAATGGTCGTCCCATTGCTATTGCCACTTCAGTATAAGGTTCTTGAACAGGTTATTCAAGCCAAGCTGCAAACATTTCTATGTACCGCAAACAGTCAGTTTGTATTCAAAAAGGACCATAAAACTGGCATGGCGTTATTCGCATTCAAAGAAACTGTTGAGTAATGCAGAAGAAGAGACTCGGGCGTCATTTTTTTTTAGATGCAAAGAAAGCTTTCGATAGACTAAGTCATTGAATTCAGTTCAGTAAGTGAGTTGAGAGAGGAGCTCCACTTCACATTGCGCCAGTGGGTGCATTTTGGTACGAGGACATTAATTTCTAGTGTGATGGGCTGGTTCGTAATTGTCTACTTATCAACGTTAAACTGAATTAGGCAGGGAGGTCAGCTGTCGCCAGCGATGAGTTCAATTACCTTCTAAGTAGAGTAAACCAAGATTGTTATGTCGCTAATTGCTGGGTTAACAAATTTAGTTATGGAGATGATATGGTGTTGTTAGCACCGACACTTTCAACATTGCAAAAGCTTCTTGATGTGTGTATCAACTTCGCTAAACGCTATGATATTGCATACAACACTGTGAAAGCGGTGTGTACGTTAGTTTGACCAGAGGGTATTAATTAATACCTCTCGATTGAAATAAACCAGTCGGTGTTGCAATTGATTGAGCTGGTGGATATCAACATCAAGGGTATATCATCGCAGCATATTGCAATGATGACATGGATGTTGCAGAGCAAACAACCCGCACAATGTGATAGCAATAATTCAGCTTTTCAAAACACTGTCACTCACGATATTTTAAGGCACTGTGGAGATATTTCTTCCAATATAGCGTGAGGAAATTGACGATGAGTTACATCGACACATTCAAACGGCTGATGCAGGTCCCACGCTCGACGCCAGCGATCAGAGTTTTTGCCGAAAACCAGTGAGATCACATTAAGGTACTGTTCTCTAAAACAAACAGCCTTATGGCCCGAGTTATAAGCCCCCCACTGCAATCCTTATTTCCATCAGTTAACGTGATGCTCTCGTTCCCTCGTCATTGTTAAGGCGAGGGAGAGGATTGCTGTACACAGAAAGGATGGATCAAGTAGTATGACATAATTTATTTTCTATTGGGAGGAGTGACTTAGCAACTATGTTCTCTCTGGTGGTAGAGGTTACTTCATTTTGTGTAGAGACAATGGTAATGCTCAATTGTGATTTCATGTTCTTTGGCCGTTAATGAAGTTGCTATTAATATTGTAATATTGTTACTGGATGTCGCAGCAGTGGACGTAGCGGAGGCAGCAGTAGACGTAGCAGGCGCAGCAAGAGACGTTCATTGAGGTAGTGTGTGGCTAGTCCTCCTCTGCCTGATATATAATAGAGGTTACTTCATTTGCTGTGTTAAACATTAACACACGGTAAATGCTAAATCGGCCGATTTAAACTGTTCTTCGGACCATTCAACGAAGTGTGTGTTGCTATTAATATTGTAATATTGTTACTGGATGTCGCAGCAGTGGACGTAGCGGAGGCAGCAGTAGACGTAGCAGGCGCAGCAAGAGACGTTCATTGAGGTAGTGTGTGGCTAGTCCTCCTCTGCCTGATATATAATAGAGGTTACTTCATTTGCTGTGTTAAACATTAACACACGGTAAATGCTAAATCGGCCGATTTAAACTGTTCTTCGGACCATTCAACGAAGTGTGTGTCACATTTAAGCACCGTGTTTATGTGTCTGATAAACTAATCAGGCCCACTTTACTTTATTCAAATAGTGGAAGGGTAGAACTTCCCTCACTGGCTTCCCCGCTCGGCTTTCCCATCTACAGTCGTGAAGCGACCAAACCGCAAACTCTCAGTACCTCGGTAGGCCACACACCCAAAAACCTCACCCTTACTCAAGACTGCTTACCGCAAACAATGTGGTAAGAGCCTCGCTCTTCCTGCCCCTTCCGGCACATCAGTTCACTGCGTTCATTGCACATCACTTCATCGCCCTCTCTGCACAGCAGCTCATTGCGTTCAACGCACATCACTCCATCGCCCTCGGTGCACATCAATTCATTGCGGTCCCCGCACATCACTCCATTGCCCTCTCTGCACACCAGCTCATTGCGTTCAACGCACATCACTTCATCGCTCTCTCTGTACATCAATTCGTTGCGATCCCGCACATCACTCCATCGCCTTCTCTGCACATCAGTTCATCGCACTCGAAAGACTCATACAGAGCAAAGCATCACCCTCTTAAGAACGTCGATTCCTGCTACAGCTGCGCTCGTCCGACGAACCCCGCGCCAAGTAAGCTGTAACTGTAGCCCTCCTGCATTGCCAACGAAGCCCGCGTGCCTTTCGCCCTCACCTCTCAGCTGTCAAGGACCAAGGCCTTCTAGAGTCAGCCTTGCCTGGACACACCCCATCACAGCTGATCTGGATACTCGCGTCAATCCTGGACTTGTTTCTGGACATCGTACAAACAAAAAAAAAGTCTCTTTGGAAGACTTTTTCAAGCAACAGGTTGTCAGGTTATTAAAGAAGTGTTTCAATGCGTGTCTACTTTAATGTACTCGATGATGTGCACTCGGAACATTTTATCCTGCATTTAAAAAGCACTTACAATATTGCTTTAGTGCCGAAATATTTCTTATAGTGACGATAAAAAGGTGTATTATGAGTGTTTAACGCCAAATGAAAATAATGTTCTCTTGTGCTGTGATGATCAGGAACTAGTACCAGCATCATCAGACTGACCTCGACTAACATCAGGAAAAAATATTTCCACACTGTAAAAAACAGTGTCATTAGTTCCATTGTGTACCATTTTGTGTACTATTAGTTCGATTTCTATCTTACCTTAGTTTTTTTCAGCTATGCTCATATTACTTGTTTGTACTTTATCAATGTTATTAAGGGTATGGGTATACTGATTTCGAACATTTCGAATGGAACTGGTATTGTCACACCATAATTATAATTTGAAAACTTATTTCCGCACATTTAGGGCAAATCTGTTATGATGCCGCCCTGTTAGAAGGCCGCTCTATTTTTTTTCCTATATCCTAACTGTGCACGTGTTATCTGTGTGTCTATAACCGTATTCTAAGATGTTACTGGTATTACGATATTCAACATTGTCAAATGTGGCCGGTTCTCTGTAACAAAACCACAAGTATCTCGTATCAGGTAGTATCACTGTATTGTCCCACTTTATATCTTGCAACTTAGAATCGTGCTACGAATTCATAACACCCCACGTACTGAATTGTAATTATTTTTTCGTCATCTTCTGATACTCCGCTGGTCATGTCTGGTACAAGGTTGGTGCCCAGAATCATGATATCAACCTTTATTGAGAAGCAGATGGGAGCAGCTACGAATTAGTTTAGCTTTGCATTCAACCCAAATCCCGCTCTAGGAAGTAACCTTGCGCTAACGTGCATCCGACGAAACGCGCATCCGACTCATATTTATATTATTCCTGTTTAATTCCGTTTTTGAATCGTCGACATAATCGTCACATCCCGTATCTAATTATAGTATTGCATTCATATCTGCTGTCTACAAGAAATCACAAAAAAAACTCGAGCTAACTGTCCATTTTCCCACCGGTAAATTCTGTAACAGTTCAAGATGGTTCAGGCTAAGCTAGAATGTGGTATCTGCCACACCTCTTATGCCCCCGAACAAATGGATTGCAAAAGTTATTCTGCCTCTGACAGGACTTTGCGTAGCAGTCCCTCAAATGGGGAATGCAAGACATTCCGCTGTAAATTTTATCAAGCAGCAGAGGAAACCAAACAACTGAAAGCACAAATCAGTCACGCCTGCGATGGCTTATCCAAAACAGAGACAGTCTCATCCAATGGCTTATCCATAACAGAGACAGTAAACACGGATACCCGATTGCTAGCTGTTGAATTAAAATGGGAAAACATGCTGAAACAATTTCTTCAATTTAAAGATCTGATAATCAGCAAATTAGCAGCAGTTGAAGAAACTGTCGAGGCCACCCAAAATCAAGTGAAAGAACTCCAAGTGCACCTAGACTCCGAATTCGCCAAGAAGTTTTCAGCTCTAGACGCTGAGACAAACGATCGTATTAAACCGATAGAAAACTCAGTCAAAGATAGCGAGGCACTATTCCCCGCTGTCCTTAGTAGGAGGCAGCCACGCTGTGACAATGAAACAAACGTTGGACCACAATCTCACCAATTTCGACCCAATACACGTAACCGATTCGATGTATTGCCAAATGAAATGGACTCTCAGAATACAGAGGAAATGATTGTGATTGGTGACTACAATGTCACCTTCTTCAAATCAAATCAGCGAAAAAAGAGAATTAAACTAAAAATACTCGGCAAATCTGATTTGAAATTTGACGAGGTCGATGACATGATCGCAAAGAAAAGGATACACTCATCTAAGCTAATTATAATACAAGTCG
Source organism: Gammarus roeselii (assembly GCA_016164225.1). Taxonomy (NCBI): domain Eukaryota; kingdom Metazoa; phylum Arthropoda; class Malacostraca; order Amphipoda; family Gammaridae; genus Gammarus; species Gammarus roeselii. The sequence continues at coordinate 6,160 of SDVV010025881.1, read as the reverse complement.
GAGCTAAAGACGTGTCGCAGACGGAATTGACATGGGAAATGTACGAAGCCATGCAAAACAACTTCAAAACTTCACACGCGAACCTCCATGTCACTGGCATCCTGCCCCACCCGAACCAAAGTAGATACGAGTTAAGTATCACGTATGGGCTTGATACCATCGAAAACATCCTTGAAAACATTGGCGCTAGACTTGTCAACGATAATAAGTAAAAAAAAACGGTAACGTTATCATACCAACAACTCCGCCAGCAGTGCCAGACGAAATGACACAGCGACCTCCACCCGTTTCGCAGCTCCGCTAGTACAACCCGTGTAAGCGAAAACTAAAATCTTGGCTCCGACACAAGACCTCAGAGTAGAAGCAAAATAAGTCAAGCAAATAAAGTCAATGTGACTAACGGTATTCTCAAATGTTACAACGAGAACGCTAGAAGTCTCCGAGACAAAATCGAAGAATTGGGTATCCTTGCAATGAATGAAAGTATCGACATAATAGCAATCACGGAATCGTGGATGAAATTGAGCACCAGGCATTATTTAGGCGAATTTATTCTTTCCGGTTACTCACTATTTCACAAAGATAGACAAGGCCGTGAGGGCGGAGGAGTGCTGTTTCTCGTAAAAAACAGTACAAATATTAGAAGTCACCATTCCAAACAACAGGTACGATATAGTATCAATCCAAGTAGCATGTAAACATATAAAATGTCAAATCACTCTCGTCTATCGCCCCCTAAAAGCAAAATTGCAGGTGATATTGATTTTTACAACGCCCTCGTCGATGTTGTCACAACACAACACAGTATTGTGCTTGGCGACTTCAATATCCCTGACATTGTTTGGGAAACAGACGAATTCACTGCTAGAGGCCAACGTCTGATTGATTTTGCAGACGAAAAGTTCATTACCCAAATGGTGAAGACACCTACAAGAGGTAGCAACATTCTTGATCTCCTATTTAGAGCAAGCGACTCACACGACACGAACGTCGAAGTAGGCGAACCACTCGGAACTACTGGTTCTCCTACTGTATCCGTTTTTTGATAAAACATCAACAAACTGCGAAAAAGTCCCTAACTTCAGATTAGCTAATTTTGATGACATGAGAGAGTCAAGAGCTTCGGTAAATATAACCCTCGGACATGATGTCAATCAATCGCTTAACTATTTCTTGACTACACTTGAAAATATTGAACATGATCATATCCCGAGTAGAAACAGGCGAACAACAGTCTATCAGCCCAAGTACTGGAAAAGAGAATTGCCGCGACTTCAATCAAGAAAAAAAGCAAAGCATTCGATAGAGCAGAGACATCCACATGACGACGTAGCAAAAAATTAATACAACATTAGCAGACGAGATCTAAAGAGGGTCCTGAAACGTAAGAAGAAAGATTATGGAAATGAAAATGCTGCCAATGCCAAAACTAATCTGAATTTTTTTTTTTAGTTATATTTTAAGCAAAAATATTCAAAATCTGTAATAGAACGATGTCGGTGAGATAGAAACGGACGACACCAAGATGAGTGTTCTACTTAATGAATACTTTTGTTCTGTATTTACGTTAGAGAATCAAGAAATTCCTAATCCTGAGGATATCATAGCGGCGAAACGAATTGACCCAGTGAATTTTTCCCCCGCCGAAGTTATTAAATGTATAGATAAATTGAAAATCACCAAATCTCCAGGTTCAGATCAAATTCATCCCAGAATTCTATGAGAGACTAGAAACGAAATCGCCGAACATTTATCTAACATTTTCACCCAATCTCTCACAACTGCCACCTGCTCCTCCAAATGGAAAGAGGCCAATGTTACCCCAATTTTCAAAAAAGGGGACAAAAAGTGTCCCGGCAACTACCGTTCAATAAGTCTTACCTCAGTCACTGACAAGTTGATGGAAGTTTGATAACGGATAAAATTACAGAATTCTTAGAAGCAAACAAATTGATTGGCGACTCCCGCATGGCTTTAGACACAACCGTTCCTGTCTTACAAATCTGCTACTCTTTTTCAGAAATAGAATCGAAATTTACGACACAAAATCTCCGATCGATATCATTTACCTTGATTTTCAAAAGGCCTTTGATAAAGTCCCCCACAAGCGCCTAATTAGTAATTTGCACAGTATCGGTATTTGAGGCAAGGTTAAAAACTTGATAAAATGCTGGCTAACGGACAGACAACAGCGAGTTGTACTTAACGGAGCTTCCTCCCCCTTGGGTAATGTTACAAGCGGCGTGCCTCAAGGATCCGTGTTAGGGCCAGTTCTCTTTATAATATTCACTAACGATCTCGATAGCAACGTACTCTCAAACATTAGAAAGCTTGCAGACGATACCAAGATCGGAATAAAAGTGCAAACTGAACTAGAGTGTCAGCAGATCCAACTAGATTTGAACAAAATTGTTGATTGGTCAGAAAATTGGCCAATGAAATTCAATATAGACAGATGCAAAGTTATGCACATAGGTCCTCATAACCTCAAACACGAATATTCAATGTCTCGAAAGAAAGTCATCCCCGTCACCGAAGAGAGAGATTTAGGTGTCATCATTAGTAACGACTTAAAAATCAGCAAGTAATTTAATGATACAATCGAAACTTTTATGTCGCGGCTCGATAAGGTCTACATAAATTGCCGATAAATAGCTAAGCCGTTCCCTTTCCTGTTGCTATAAATAAACAAAAATGACACACGAAGCTCTCTTAGACGTTCTATTTCAGAACTAATCTTCTTCCTATCAAAAGGCAACCTAGTTTGGGCCAACAGGCCTCATAGACGTTCTACTCCAGAATGAATCCTCTTGCTATCAAAAGGCAACCTAGTTGGGCCAATAGTCCTGTTGTTGTCTTCCTGCACTTGTAAACACTTGTAAACACTTGAAGCAGGTGTAGCTGTAGACCCATCATGCGCAGCAGTTGATGTAGCGGACGCAGCAGTAGATGTAGCAGGTGCAGCAATAAACGTAGCGGGCGTAACAGTAGATGTAGCGGGTGCAGCAGTAGATGTAGCGGACGCTGCAGTATACGTAGCGGGCGAGTAGTACACGTAGCTGGGGCATCAGTAGACTTAGCGGGCACAGCAGTAGACGTCGAGGGCGCAGTAATGGATGTTGAAGACACAGCATCAGATAACACCCTCCTCCCCTCCCTCCATCAGTAGACGTAGCAGGCGCAGCAGTAGTCGTCGAGGGAGCGGCAATGGATGTTGACAGCACAGCATCAGATGACACCCTCCTCCCCTCCCTCCCCTCGCTGCTTAAGGTGCTGCCCACAAACTTGCTGCGGTCCCAAGCCTCCCTTACCACGCTGCCTGCTAATACCATTTTCTCTCCCTCCGTTTACAGCTCAAGGTGCCGCCCACAAACTTGCTGAGGTCCCTGGCCTCCCTTACCACGCTGCCTGCTAATACCATTTTCTCTCCCTCCGCTAACAGCTCAAGGTGCTGCCCACAAACTTGCTGCGGTCCCAGGCCTCCCTTACCACGCTGCCTGCTAATACCATTTTCTATCCCTCCGCTAACAGCTCTAGGTGCTGCCCACAAACTTGCTGCGGTCCCAGGCCTCCCTTACCACGCTGCCTGCTAATACCATTTTCTCTCCCTCCGCTATCAGCTCAAGGTGCTGCCCACAAACTTGCTGCGGTCCCAGGCCTCCCTTACCACGCTGCCTGCTAATACCATTTTCTCTCCCTCCGCTAACAGCTCAAGGTGCTGCCCATAAACTTGCTGCGGTCTCAAGCCTCACTCAACGAGCTCGAGCTAACTGGTAACAGACTCAGCAGCGTTAAGGCCAGCGACTTTATTGCTCTACACAGCCTCCAGTCTCTCTTCCTGGGACAGAACAGCATCGAGAAGATCCAGAACAGGACCTTTGCAGGTAACGATGATACGAGCTCACAATATGAACGCCTTCTTATAGCACCGCGACATTGACTGACGGGATAACTCGTACAGGTAAAGTGATTCTGTTTTGTGGCTTAAATGGTGCCAAACTGCATCGAAAAGTTCCATGACGGTATTTTCGCAGTTAGTATTGACAAGCGCCTGAAGATGTCATTTCTGAAAGTCTACTGCATCGTTGCGCAGATGGACTACCATATCAAAGCAGGTGAGAGCAATGGGTGTAACTTCTTCTTTTAATTCTGAACAACATTGAGGAGTTTCCACACAGTATCTCTGAGGGAACCGTTTGTACGATCAGATGATATTGAACATTGTTTGATCTAAGACATACACAGGTATGATCCAGCAGGTATCTCAGTGGATTTAATGATGATTCACTCTACCAATAATGTATCTTGATTCGATAGAAAATATAATGAAATGAATAAAAAAATTGTAGGGTTTTGTGGTTATCGACGGCAAGAGTTGAGGATTTTACAGTCATGTATTCAGAGATAAAACTATCATAAGTGCGCGGATTCAGATGGATCGTGCCCAGCACGACCATGTGCGAGAAGGCGCGTCTGGTCTTATATCATGTTACTCAGGTCCCGCCCATGCGGTGGTTTTGCTTTGCAATTGGATCCTATTCAATCCATTTATGGGTGTCTTGCAACACTAGTTTGCGAAGATGCTACTAAGAAAACGGACATTTTTTCACCAGTTAAACAGAATTACTTACTCAAGTCTTCACCAAGAAAAGAATTACTTACTCAAGTCTTCACCATGAACAGAATTACTCACGCAAGTCTTCACCAAGAACATAATTACTTAGTCAAGTCTTCACGAAGAACAGAATTACTTACTCAACTCTTCACCATGAACAGAATTACTCATTGAAGTCTTCACCAAGAACAGAATTACTTACTCAATTCTTCACCAAGAACAGAATTACTCACTCAATTCTTCACCAGGAACAGAATTACTCACACAAGTCTTCACCAAGAACATAATTACTCACACAAGTCTTCACCAAGAACATAATTACTTACTCAAGTCTTTAAGAACATAATTACTCACACAAGTCTTCACCAAGAGCATAATTACCTACTCAAGTTTTCACTAAGAACAGAATTACTTACTCAATTCTTCACCAAGAACAGAATTACTCACACAAGTCTTCACCAATTACATAATTACTCACACAAGTCTTCACCAAGAACAGAATTACTCACTCAAGTCTTCACCATGAACAGAATTACTCACTCAAGTCTTCACCGTGAACAGAATTACTCATTCAAGTCTTCACCAAGAACAGAACACAATTTTTGCGACGACATATACATTTTACTCACAAACATACACGTTATATCCACTAACGCACTAGAAAGAGAGTATCTCGGTCCAGTGAATTCGCCTATAGATAGTCCCTACATCTCAATTCCATCAATGATTCTATGATTGCTGTTATGTCGATGTTTTCGTTCTATGCAAGGATGACAATTCGTCGAATTTGTCTCGGAGACTTCTATTGCTTGCATGATGAGATTTGTGGGACTCGGCAGGCCCGCAAACTCTTGGTTCATATTTTGCGTCGTGTCTTTTTAGAGGAGCTGTATCTGTCTTTTTTTAGTATTATTAACGCAGCTTCTTCTTGCGGAGCCATGACCTCGATCACTTTCGTATACAAAATCTGTGCCTGCAACTGTTCGGCCTATTGTCGCTGCGTGACTTTTTACGTGCTCTTTCCTCTACTGACGTCTGTTTCTCTACCGTGACTACTGGCTCAGGCTGAGGCGGTTGTTGTGTTGGGTCGGGCTCTGCTGGCCATGCCTTGAATTGCATGTGGGGTGGCCTCATCTGCATACATCAGAGTTAAGTTTTTCTCAACTATTCTCGTTGGTGAAACCAGCTCCTTTTTTTGAGAGTTCTTTTGTGACGTTAAGTCAGTTCGGTTGAACGCGTTTTTTTTTGCGGTAGCTTCTGTTTTATGTCCATAGATATCTGGGTCGATTATTGGTTCCCAATTACTTGAGAATTGGATGTGTTCAGCTCCACAGAACGTCACAAGTTGATAATTCATGATTCAACTCATCAATCTTGATATAATAGCCTAATTTTTTCGAGTAACTTTATAAATAAATCCACGTTTTAATACCACTCATAATTGGCGCCATATCTCGAAAACCAAACGAAAATATCAAAAGGAAAACCTTGCTCTCAACACTTGACGAGAGAATACCAAATCCTGATATAAGTAGCTTCACCAGG
>SDVV010025880.1:0-12348 GCA_016164225.1 Gammarus roeselii | reverse complement strand
TATATAACTGTGTTCTAAATAAATCATTGGAATATTAGCAGGCATGGAGATGTCACGTTTATCAGCACATCGTCAAAAGATCTATACCATAACTGTAATTATATCATGGCTGATTATATTCTATTTAATCGATCTACACATAAGCTCGTACATATATAAACAAATCCCATGCAATGTGACATTCGGTCATAATATTACCGCATATATATCAAACGAAAAGAAGATTAGAGCGAATGTTGTAGTTGTAAATAAAACAATCGAAGAAAATATCAAGAAACTAATTGAATTTATGCAACGTGTAAATTGATCAATAGCGAACGACGTAGAAATGATACCAAGGTGGAAAAATTTCTCATGAACGTGTCCGGAAAACAACATTCGTGCAAGCGGGAACTGTGTGGAGTCTTAACCTTTAATAATGCATGTAAATTATTATGTAACTGTTAGAAATCAACATTTGTGCACTCGGGAACGGTGTGGAGTCCTAACCATTAATACTGCATGTGAATTATTATGTAACCTATAATCAATTATCTTCTAAATGTATGTTATCAATATCCTAAACATTCAATAGGACAGTAATTGAAAATGCATATATGCAACATGATATGACACGAAGTTGCAATACAGTATGTACAGCATTGAAATGCGAATACCTATATTTAAATCAAAATATATAACCTACTAACATGTATAAGCTGTCCGTTCATTTGAATGAGTCACCTCCGTTCCATCGTGCCGCATGCCTTCCGCTACCCTCCGCGCCGCTGACTCAAGATTGCACGTTTTGCGCCGCTGACTCCGCCCCTACCCCACCGCTAATTAACCCCTATCTAATTCCTTCGCATTCGCTTTTAGTCACATTTATAGATACTCTTCAACCTCAAGCACGATTATTCATTGTCCTGAAATAAAATGATTCCTGTCACTGAAGAGAGTTATATAGGCATCATCATTAGTAACGACTTGGAAAGCAGCAAGCAATGTAACGATGCTGCCAAAAAAGGCAGCAAAACGCGAGGTATGATATTTGCACTTTCTTGTACAGAAACAGTCACAGTATTATTAAGTTATTAAATGCATTTTTTAGACCGCATCTCGAGTATTCCGTTCAATTCTGTTCTCCACATCTTAGAAAAGACATTATTAAATTAGTGAAAGTTCAACGTAGAACTACCAAACTTAACCTTTCGCTGCGCAATAAATCGTACAAAGAGACTATGTGAACTCTACCTTTATTCACTAGAGAAGCGTCGAACCAGAGATCATGTCACCAGAGGTGACATGATCTCGATGCGTACTTGTGGATATCTCGATTCTTGAACGAGATGTTTCTCACCCCCAGCTCCTGCTCAATGCACAGATCTGTCAGATTTTCTTCACTGTCATTTCTACCAGGATAGCCATATCTACCTAACACATTCTTCACCACTACATCTCCTACTCTCTCAAAGGTTGCTCAGTACAACCTTTCAATCTCTCAATACACTCACTCAAGTCATTCCAAAACTGTTCCCTCTCCCCCTCACTGCTCTCGCTACCAGGTCCGTACGCACTCACAAATGCCCATCTTTATGGGTCTAACTTAACCTTCACCCCATCAATCTTGAGGACACCTCTTTTCACTCGGCGACGCTAGTGGCTAATCGATCACTCAATTTCAACACCACGCCTTCTCTTGTCCAACCTTCCTCCACGCCCAACTTTCTTCCACTTACCATACCAAACTAACATTCGCCCATACCTTTAAACATATATATTTATTTATTATCCGACTCCAAAATCTTCATGACACCCAAGGCGTCTTGCTCTGCCATCATGTCTACGAGTGGAGAAGCAAGCTATTCAACTGAACACGTCGGAGACGCGCACTTCTCTTAACACTGCACTTCTGTCGCTTTCTGCCGAGCCCCGACTATTGAGCGCGGCGCACTTCTCCGTGGGGCGCTTAGCAGGGCATTCCAGACGGAAAGGCTTGGCATAGGAGAAAAATTTGCTAAAAGAAATCTTCAGATTTGGCAAGTCAAGTCTTACAAACATACAAATACAATACGTGACACTAATTAGTACGACCCTGGGATAACCTCCCGTACCTCTTCACGTCGCCAGCAACTTGCAGATGGAAGTTGCTGGCGAGTGGAGAAGCAAGCTATTCAACTGAACACGTCGGAGACGCGCACTTCTCTTAACACTGCACTTCTGTCGCTTTCTGCCGAGCCCCGACTATTGAGCGCGGCGCACTTCTCCGTGGGGCGCTTAGCAGGGCATTCCAGACGGAAAGGCTTGGCATAGGAGAAAAATTTGCTAAAAGAAATCTTCAGATTTGGCAAGTCAAGTCTTACAAACATACAAATACAATACGTGACACTAATTAGTACGACCCTGGGATAACCTCCCGTACCTCTTCACGTCGCCAGCAACTTGCAGATGGAAGAACTGCACGGCATCCAAAGTAAGGCACTGCGATGGACTCCGGATGTGAGATGGATATTCTGAAAGAATGTCAAACCAACAAATTCACGAAAGCGCAAGTATGGTAACATGAAACTTGTCACAGCACAAACAAGCCAATATAAATTGAAATGTTGTACAAGACATATTAAACACGAACGAACAACTTGAGGACCGTTTCATGAGATAGAACGGGACGCTATCAAATACTTGCATTCCAGCAGGGCAATAGCTACCGGAGTAGAACCCCTACCCCTATACTAATGTAACTTTGCATTAGCACAAAATTGAAGCAAAATGCTGCTTACAAAAACGATGTATTGCGATAATAAGTAGTAGTGGCCTGATGGTGTGGAGGAAAAATATCAATACCTATCCTAACCGTGCCAGCATCTCGTAGATCCAGCTCTTCTTTCTTCTACTAATATATTTCCCCTTTATATCATTCCCACTACTCTTCCTATCTCACCTTTTGCTATCAGCATCAGCAGAACTAATTCATTCGGACTACGTCAACCAAGCAGCCAGAATCCTGCAGTGCCACTTTCTCCAAGCCTCGTTAACTGGGCAAGCAGCTCACACACCTAAACCACATCACGTCAAGAACCTCGAGTAACGAAGCAGCTCACACACCTAAACCACATCACGTCAAGAACCTCGAGTAACGAAGCAGCTCACACACCTAAACCACATCACGTCAAGAACCTCGAGTAACGAAGCAGCTCACACACCTAAACCACATCACGTCAAGAACCTCGAGTAACGAAGCAGCTCACACACCTAAACCACATCACGTCAAGAACCTCGAGTAACGAAGCAGCTCACACACCTAAACCACATCACGTCAAGAACCTCGAGTAACGAAGCAGCTCACACACCTAAACCACATCACGTCAAGAACCTCGAGTAACGAAGCAGCTCACACACCTAAACCACATCACGTCAAGAACCTCGAGTAACGAAGCAGCTCACACACCTAAACCACATCACGTCAAGAACCTCGAGTAACGAAGCAGCTCACACACCTAAACCACATCACGTCAAGAACCTCGAGTAACGAAGCAGCTCACACACCTAAACCACATCACGTCAAGAACCTCGAGTAACGAAGCAGCTCACACACCTAAGCCACATCACGTCAAGAACCTCGAGTAACGCGATCACAATGGCTCGCTGAATTTCTGGCAACTAGACGGACAATTCAAGCCCTGTCACTAACGGGCAACCCAAGTGTTGCCAAATTAACGAGCAACCAAATCACGGTTACCACGAGCGTGGCTGCATCAGCCCTTGCATGACTTTACTACTCAAGAAGTTTCAAGCCCGGCTTACACCATATGTTATCCTCTGTTAAGCTTACACATTTAATATACTGTGTTGAAACTGACCGGGTGTTCGGCTCTAATCACAATACTTTTAGTCACTTTAAAATTGTGAACTGTATCGATCACTAACATGAAGATTGTTCTATTGGAAATTTGATGGTCGATGTGATCGTTCATTGCCCACTGAAAATTTTATTGTTTAAAAATAGCAACATTTATAGTTAATCCATTAACGAGAAGAGCTCATCATTAAACTCCGTATAATATATATTCAAATTGAATGAGTTTCGGCAACCTATAAAGCTTCCTCTTAAAAGTTTCCATCTCGGGATTATTTTCGTGTTTCGTATCCATACGGGGAAAATTATCACATTTTCCCGGTCACTGAGGACTAGGAACACATATAAGAAATGCCGAAAATCTTCTCATATGACACCAAAATCTACGTGTTCTTAAATGTTTAAATGTGACATCATTATATCAGTGCGAGTCGTATGGGCTAACCAAATTGAAGGCCGCCAAAGTGTTTATATTGTGCTGGTAAATATCAGGAGAGTTGTAAATAAATGTGAGGATAGTGGGCCTGTGTTCGACTTCGGAAACAAGTGAAAAATATGACGGCCGCTAACTTGACACTGCAAAGCATTTGAGACAGATATTACGTACAACTGGATGGCAAATACTTGCGTCTGAAAAGTTGGAGCGAGTGAGAGTCAGACGTAGATGGGCAGTAACTGTTATTCTCTGAAATGTTCCAGATAACCAAATTCGATGTTACAATGTCCTGCTGTGGAAAGGGCATGGAACACCTGCAGGTGAACCGGCTCGAATGACCGGACTTTTAGCCGGTTGGCGCGAGATTACGAAAGGTATACTTGGGCCAAGCGAAAAAAGGAGTGGTGACCGGAAGGAGACAAGTGGCTTTGGCAACCGTCAACACTGAGATGGAGGTACCAAGACACAAAGACAAGACCATACTTACTGATGACTTGATATGACATTGAGATCACGTGAACAGTATTGACGGGGAATAGTACTCTCTATGTTTGTAAAATTATCTGAAATACTCCGAAGGTAACAATACAAAAAAACAGCTGGTGGGAGTTAGTTTCTATGTTTTTATTATTTTTGCGTATCCCTTTCCTATTGTTTGCTGTAGTTCTTCGAGTTTGTAGTTAGTTTCTATGTTTTTATTATTGTTGCGTATCCCTTTCCTATTGTTTGCTGTAGTTCTTCGAGTTTGTAGTTCTCACGAGTCTCTAAAAAGCTTTGCTCCTATTTTTGTAAGCATGAACTGTACCATCGAGTTCTTCAATAATGCAGATTATTTGTATTAGCATTATCAAAATGGATGTCATACCTATAACTAAGGAACAATTGGTTTAATCCTAAATAAATCTGAATGAAACAATCAAGGAAATGTCCCAGAAATCATATGAAAGCGTATCGTACGACAAAAAAAAATCAACAATTAACGGTTGAAGAAGGAATTAAGTATACGTGATGAGCATTTATAATGATGTTTTCAGTTTCAAGATATATTAGAAACAAAATGTGCAGTAGGGACTAGAAAAAAATGGCAGTTACAGCAGCGTCTTTCAGGCTGTCCCATTACAATGATTCATTCGTCTTTATGATATAGATGATTGTTTCTAACAACTCAAAAGTCATACCCAGCTTGTAATTTATTTAATATTTAACATTTACCACACCCACACGGATCATTCAATAAAAATGCGATTAGACATTGAAATTCAACTCAAAAAGTGCACAAGCAAAACAGTTTTTTTATGTTGATACATTTTCGGATATTTTTATTCCATTATAACTGAATTGTTGTAATTAAAATCATCATTTTTTCCCTGTTCCACTACTGATTTACCACTTCTTCGACATTTTTTTCATTTGGCCCGATTGGTCTGCGTCGCCAGCCGCAGACCTATCGGCAGCCAGAATCAGTGTCAGTTTTCGTACAATAAATGGTCAAATATCATTATTGACTTATCGCACCATTATTCAAAAATGTTTATTGTATTATCAGAAGGAAACACTTTTTCGAAGAGAACATTTAAGCTTACAATTATTTGAACAACTATTTCTCGTGACATTATTCTACTAACAGTGAGTTGACCATGCCGAGCACCTTATTGAATTATGAAGAAAAAAACTAATTGGGTCAGCACAAAATTGTTAGTGAGACATCGTTTCGGACAAAGTTATCTGGGGATTGAGCCATGCAGTTTGCAGGTCTTTTATCAAGAGTGCTTCGGATACAGCCTCTAAAACTGCGTGGCTGTATTGCATTGTTTATAGACGTCATCCAAGCTCTAAATGGTCGCTTCAGCTGCCATCTGTTGCCAGTGAACGCAATAAACCTCGCTTCTCCGCTATCACGACATGGCGTTGTGCATTCAATGATGAATGGGCGGTTGTTGCTAGAATTGTAACGTGTTCGCACGACTTGCCTGCTCACATTCATCATGGATGTACACGGCCAGGCAATTAGAAGCAATAAAATGGACGAATGTGAAATGATACGTTTTGATGGAAGTCTCTTTTGCAAATATATTATTTCATACGTGGCCCACATCACTTCAAATCTCTACTCCTCATTTCCCCCAAGCCACGGCTCAAAAAGTGAGTACTGGCGCAAACGTTATTCCTCATTTTACCCTGCGACTAAGATTTTAGATAAGAACGTCTTTGTCACCTTATCTGTTCTGATGACATGAAGAATAGTCAACGTATAAATCTTCTGTTAAAATGGCTTTGATTGACAGCGACTTTGAGAAAACTACTGACGTTGCTACAAAATGGAAGTCAATGAAGCGGCCAAGTCACATAATCAAGGTTGATGTGTCGCTAAGACAATCTAATTGGAACATGGACTATGAACATAATATAACTGTCAAGTAACCGGACAAGTCGTATCTATGTGTGATGAATTCACTGTAAAAAATGACGGTGGGTTCCAGTTCTGTCGATAGTCAACTGCTCACGGCTGCGGAAAAAATTGTTCCACTGATGCTCGCGGACGAAGTTACCGCGACCAAGCTACGATTCTTCTTTCATCGTCCTTTGATGACTTGCGATAACATCATTTTTCGGTACAAGACAATGAGAAGGCACCAAGGGACGAAAACGAGCGGCCAATCAAGTACAGCATGGTTCCATTGAAATTACGATATGTGTAATGAAAGAATATATGATATTCAACAGGATCAGATGAAATATCAACAAAAATAATAATTTATTTCCAGCGAACGTGGCTAGTCGTTGTGATCCAAACTAAAGCTAGCTGAACAAAATTCCCAAATGGAAGGGATGCATCGATATTTTCGTTGGCGTAAATATAAATGGCAGAATGATCATGCAATAGTTGTGTGGAACCGCAACTGTTTACAATTTTTTTTTCGCTACTCTACTTGCCTGGAACCGATATAGAATGAGTTATTTCCGTTTGACTTCTTTACATAGAAAACACGTGCTCTAACGTCCAAATAACGATCACTGAAAAATGTCTGGTCATTATTAGTGCGTCGTAGACAGACCATAGCAGTTGACGTGAAAGTAAATAGAAGTACTATCTAATTTATTCAACGCTACCAGATATGCAACATTTACTTTTACGAACTATAAGTAGCTCACAAACAATCAGCTACATACTGGCAGTACACATGTGTCCGTACAGTTACTAACTATGTGTGTAGTTGAATAGTTACGCCAGCCCGCACTCAGGGTAGTGGTGATGCCTCGCATGCCAGAGGCCCCAGGTTCGAGGCTGGTTACCCGCGGTACATTTTGTTTACAATATGTCAAATATGCGGCCGTCCAAATGCGAAAAAAACACGGTCGTGATTAGTTATTTTACATCGACAACAAATTGACAGCCGTCAAACGGCATCCGGCGCTGCCTGCCAGCAGCTGTTGAATTGCCGGTCGATTTTTCAGAGTGTAGTTTTGAAAGTTTTACTTCCTTCTTATCATTAGAACGAACTTCCAATTAGTGTGTTGTGCCAACACTGCCCATGAGTTGTCTCACAAATAACACTGAACAATTATAATAAATCAAGCATATAGAGTTTGTGGGGCAACTTATATAATAGGCTTCACATAGGGTTAACAATCTTTGCGCATTTGGATGATAAATTCTGATTTTAAGACTCAAGGAACGTACAGCATTACTGTTCAGTCACTCGCTTAGCCTAGACAGTTTATAAATATCTAGCTTTCGCAATGATCATCATCGGCTTGATAACATATATGACGTCATGGATCGTTTCGTACAATAAAATGGATGCACGTTATGTTCATATTTGTACTAATCCGTTAACGCCCAAGCCCATTTTCTGAGATAATATTATCACTAAACGTATATGTTGGGCTCACTAGGTAAGAAATGAGCACCCAGAATGGGAATATTAATTACCTATGCTGTATAGAGAACATCAATCAATTGTACGTTGGTCAACTTTGCCGTCATATCGTCATTCTACGAGATGAGTAAAATAATTCTTTTATACATTCTCTGAAGCAAATAAACAGAAATACAAGGTACTCTGGCAATTCGAAATTGTTTCCTCAAAAAAGAGGACGAACCACACTAATTATATGGTGAAGAGTATAACTGTCATACGTAAGTATCATTTATTTTTTACATAACATTCTTGATTGAAGAAAACATGACATAGTTTGGCAACCGCGTTGCACTACATCTTTTTCAGAATCTGATAGTCCATTGTTCATATTTGATGTTATTTATCGGTGTATAAACCAACGTGTTTGAATTACGTGTGATATTTTTCTTGTATCCAATTAGTAACAGAGCATACTTTATTTGATGTGAGCATCCAAACATTGTTCACAGTCATGACCATACATACTACTTGCATGTCGATACGGGCGAATGTCAATAATTGTTTTGATTAAGTTTGAATATTTTTCAATGCACTATTAACGCAGATCAACTACTCCAGAGTATTTGCAATTTTCATTGCTCCAAGAGGTTAATCAATTTTTTCTAAGTGACAAACATTGTTCACAAGTTCGACAGCAATGGTTGGATAATTTTCGGTTTCTTTTTCACAATTAGTACTTTTTCATTCTCTTAAAGACAACAAACACACGGGCCCTGATTTTGTGGGCGACCAAATCTTTGTACCTCCGACCGGCTAGAAGTTCAAGTGATGTAAGTTAATTTTAAGATAAGCAAACTTTTTTCTGAATTTCCAAACCGTTCAAGACATTTTTAACAACTCTATAGACCATTAGCTGTTTGTTCAGGCGGTCGTTTCTGCCTTGCACATCAATGTATAGGAGTACTGTACACTGAGGCACCGCACAGAGCCCGAACTTCTGGAAGAATTATACAGATTAATTGCTAATGCTTTCTCTCTAAACATTCCAACTTGTTCAAATCCATTGCCAAATGTTAGACAGTTGCTTCACACTTACAAACAACTTCATTACCATTGCAGAGGGGCAACATTTCATTCAGAACTTCAAATTGTTGGCGGATATCACAAGGAAAAAACTTTCTTTCGAAACCTAATTCCAGCAAACTTAAAATAGCTTGTGAATCGAAAGAGAAGCCAATACTGATCAGCCGGGTGTCTGCCTTCGAATACACCTTCTGCTGAATATGCAATAAAGTTTTAGATTCCTTAAAAGCAAACAAATATCCTGATGAAACTTGAACATGATATGAATATCTGATAATATTCAAATTGCTTTAACGCCAATGAGGCGCGTGTGTGAGAAAGGGGCGAGAAATACATTTTAGAGCGATTTTCTCATATTTATGTTCATATATCACAGTGCCGCAGCATTTCAAGTTGATAATACACTCATGGTATATTGTTTAACTAAAATTGACACGAGATTATAATGAAAAATTTAATTTTGACGTCCATTATCTGAGGACAGTGGGCGCCAACGGGTTAAAAGAAATCAATACAAACTTTTTCAGATCATGATTTTTTCCACAGTTGGGATTGAATAACCGGAGAAGTATCGCCAATTTTATAGATCATAAATTGATCTTTATTTATCACAGGATGCCTACCAATGACGTATTCAATTACCAACTTTAGTACCTTTACCAATCAACGTTTCATAAATCATTGATGTTCTCAACCAAAAGCGTATTCGCGCTCTTTGGGGGAGCCTGCTATGGCTCACTTTGAGGCTCCTGTGGAAATGAGGCTCAAATCAAATCAAATAAAAAACGTAACGCTTCATCCGAAATATTTGGAAATTATGCAGTTTAGAAGTCATTCAACCATATTATCATGCAATTTTTCGTGTGCATGTGATCCAATGCACCTAATCACTTCTAATGGACATCACGGGTGCAGAGGGGCTGCTCCCCTAAATCGTTTCTCCACGCAGCTGCACGTACCTCACGAAGCTCTCGAATGCGTGTCGCTCCGTCATCCCGATCTAAAATATGTTATTTGTGGCGTAAATGTTCATGAAACTTTTCACACTATTTTATTTATTGTTAAATGTAGTTATCACAGTTATTCATTCAGAAAGTAAAACATAATTACAGTATAATTATGTAAGCAGTATTGTGTGTGTTTAGCCTTCTGTTAGATGCCCTTACTTCTGTGGAGTCGACTCTGTACCGACTATGCCCTCCCTACCTCTCATTCAATCATCTTATTACCTGCTATCACACCCACTCAAAGGCGATGCCAACAATCCCCTTGAGAGGCAGGCTTCCCTTCAATACCCTGATTTCATATTCAGACGGCTCCATCAGCGATGGACTCAGTGGCGGAATCAGCACCTAAGGTTGGCATACGTTGTATTAATAACTATTGTAATTATACCATTGCCTTGTGTTCACATTTATTAGTGAAAATTTCGAGTCGCTTTTAATGAATCTTTTTCCGGCTGAATAGTACACCACTACGCTGTATGTCATTAGTTTCGATGAATGATACAGAACATTTTACACTTGACAGCGCAAAAGTGCTCGCTACTGGCCGGCTGAATAGTACACCACTACGCTGTACGTCATTAGTTTCGGTGAATGATACAGAACATTTTACACTTGACAGCGCAAAAGTGCTCGCTACTGGCCGGCTGAATAGTACACAACTAAACTGCATGTCATTAGTTTCGATGAATGATACAAAACATTTTACACTTGACAGCGCAAAAGTGCTTGCTACTGGCCGGCTGAATAGTACACCACTAAACTCTATGTCATTAGTTTCGATGAATGATAATGGGTGCGGTTAGTATAAACGTTCGAAGAGAATTTAGGGGATCGAACCCACGAGTTCTCCTCTCAGTGCTTTTGTATTAACAACAATATATTACTTTTTTGTTCTCACTAAAGCTCAAAGATAATTCATCGTGGGCATTGGTGACCGCACATTTCCTGGTAACACTCGTATTTTTCCTCCTATTTGTGTTGGCTGACATGCCTGCTTTGAGTTGTGCCCCGAGTCACTCAAATCACTACCATAAATGCTTCTACTGCATGACCAAGTTCAGAGTAGAAAGGCTGAACAGATTTATTTCAATTTATCTGATTTATGTTTCACATAATTCTGATCAGCTGGTTATCCTTAGTACGTGAACTAATAGTAATTTGGACACCACAACACGTTTGTTGATATGACCGGAGAAGTTTTATTTGAAATTTTATGTTATAACTAAGTTACAACAGAGGTGTACCCGGGGCGGGCTTCCCTGGCCATCCTCTCATTGAAGTATAAGTATATTCAGGAATGTATCATTAAACTGTATACAGTTAACTTTTATATGATTATTATGAAAATGGGAACGAAAAATCCTTCTCTTCTTTTGTGGGTTAATTCTGGCTAAATGCCTACATTTAGATCATATCTTTGTAAACATTTAAACAAGGATAACACTTGAAGCACTAGAAAAAGTTTTACCAGTAAATTCAACACATACATTTTGAGAATGGTTGTTCAACAAGGGTTGGCTGCATCCTCGAATCAACTTTTTCGTACATAAAGAACTAGGGATTGTGACGAACGCCGGCGCAAAACCTTATATATCTGGTAAAGTAAATATTTATTGATAATATATTATATGAAGTGAAACAAAAAGAAATATCAAAAGTAATTTACTTACTTACCTATCTTACTTATCCATGGAGATTGGCTTTGTACATTTTTGGAGATTTCAATGACGATCAATTGAAATTGAAATCCAACAATATGAAGCCGATTTTAGACAGAATCGGGCTGCATCAGCTCAAGAAAAGTGCAACAAGAATTACTCCCGAATCTCAAACTGTATTGGATCTGCTCATCAGTAACAATCCGTCTTCCATTGTTACCACAGACGTGGAGCCCAATTCTTTCTCGGACCATCATGAAATAAACTGCAGCATTAACATCAAAAAAGAGAAGAAACAAGTATACAAAATAACCTGTCGCACAAAAAGAAATTACACCGCGGATAATTTCAGAGCACAACTAGTGGCAAACGTCGAGATGATAAAACCGATACATTGCACAGATAACGTCACAGAGCAAGCCCAATTACTCACAGACTACCTTCTCACATGTCTGAACGCTGTGGC
>SDVV010025879.1:0-12348 GCA_016164225.1 Gammarus roeselii | reverse complement strand
TGATATGATAATAGACCTGCACGGTAGTGACGGTTAATCAACTATTGATCTGCACGGTAGTGACGGTGAATTAGTGATAGACCTGCACGGTAGTGTCGAAGAATTAGTAATAGACGTGCACGGTAGTGTCGGCGAATTAGTGATGGACCTGCATGGTAGTGATGGGAATGAAGACAGACATGCAGGGGAGTGACGGTGAAATAATGATATACCAGAAGGGAAGTGAAGAAAATTTAATGCTTGACCTGCACGGTAGTGACAACGTCACTACCTGCACCGTAGTGAAAGGGAATTAATGATAGACCTGTACGGTAGTGACTGTGAATTAGTGATAGACCTGCACGGTAGTGTCGAAGAATTAGTAATAGACCTGCACGGTAGTTTCGGTGAATTAGTGATGGACCTGCACGGTAGTGTCGGTAAATTAATGGTAGACCTGCATGGAAGTGACGGGGAATTAATGATTGAACTGCACAGTAGTGTCGGTGAATTAATGATAGATCTGCACGGTTGCGTCGGTGAATTAATGATAGAACTGCACGGTAGTGATGAAGAATTAATGATAGACCTACACGATAGTGTCGGTGAAATCACGATAGACCTGCACGGTAGTGATGGTGAATTAATGATAGACCTGTACGGTAGTGTCAGTGAATTAATGATAGACCTGCACGATAGTGTCGGTGAAATCACGATAGACCTGCACGGTAGTGATGGTGAATTAATGATAGACCTGTACGGTAGTGTCGGAGAAATAATAATAGACCTGCATGGTAGTGACGGTAAATGAATTATTGACCTGCACGGTAGTGACGGTGAATTGATGATAGACCTGCACAGTAGTGATGGTGAATTAATGATAGACCTGCATGGTAGTGACGGTGAAATAGTGATAGACCTACGCGGTAGTTTCGATGTATTGATGCCGTGGGAAGGAATTGAGTTTTAATAAAGAATTGAGGTTTAATAAAGAAGAAAGGTCCAGACAACAACCCCGTAAGAATAGCACACACCAAACTCACGCTTCGATTGAGGTTTGTTACAGGTTGTGTTCAGCGCATTCAATTGGTGACGTGTATAATATATACCTTGACATCCCGTCTATAAGGGTACATAGGTTACGACCACATGAAAGTGAACACAAACAATATATGCAGTGAATCTTATGCTCGCTCAGCTCTTGGAGCACAGAGACGATTTTTTAGGAGGAACTCCAGACATGAAGAAGGCAGGAGCCAGAACAGAGTTGATCGGTTGAGCATCCTGACGTGGATATGGTATTACTATATCCGAATAATATAAAAAGGAACAACGGATAATTGCTGCACAAAACCACTTAGTTCAATTCCCGCCTCTGCTCGACGATGACATTTTAAGTCATCCCCTGATAATTGAGCTCATCCCCCCCCCCTCACATCTCCGCTTGGGCCTAAATTCCATCAATTGAATCGGGTCGATTGGATTCAGACTGTAAAAATCTGTCTGCATAGAGTAGTAGTAGTTGCTTCCGCTATCCACAGGAGTCCCAACGCAAAGTTAATGTAGACTCCCCCGTACGGCAATTGAAAAGTGACAAAGTAGGTGCAGCGTAGATTACGAGTAGGTTCAACGTAGATACAGAGTAGACTTAACGTAGATACCGAGTAGGGTTAACATAGACACCGAGTAGGTTCAACATAGATACAGAGTAGGTTTAACATAGATACAGAGTAGGTTTGACGTTGATACAGAGTAGGTTTAGCGCAAATACAGAGTAGGTTTAACGTAGGTTCCGAGTAAGTTTGATGTAGATATAGAGTAAGTTTAACGTAGATACAGAGTAGGTTTATTGAAGATATAGAGTTGATATAACGTAGATACCGAGAATGTTGAAAGTAAATACCGAGTAGGTTAAACGTTGATACAGAGTAGATTTAACGTAGATAGAGAGTAGGCTTAACGCAGATACCGAGTAGGTTTACCGTAGATTCAGAGTAGGTTTACCGTAGATAAAGAGTGAGTTAAACGTAGATTCAGAGTAGGTTAGCGTAGATACCGAGTGGGCTTAGCGTAGATACCGAGTAGGTTTAGCGTAGGTTCCGTGTAGGTTTAATGTAGCAGGAGCAGTCGTCGTTTCCGCGCTCCACCGGAGCCCCAACGCGAAGGCACCGCTCGCCACCCTGCAGGGCTCCTACGTGCGTTAAACGATACATAATAATATAACTAATACAAAATACATCACCATGAAAAAAAGGCACATATAAATAATAGAGCCCACGAAACAATAAATACTAAAATAAAGTGCTAATGATCTATAAAATGAATAAGCATCCATCCACCCTGACTAATAGCATTGAATAACTTACTGTGGATTAGATTCGGCGGGCCACACTCTAAGGCATGACAGCAGGCGGGCCACACTCGGAGGTATGGCAGCAGGCGGGCCACACTCGAAGGGATGGCAGCAGGCGGGCCACACTCAGATGCATGGCAGCAGGTGGGCCTCCAATGGCAGTGTTACAGATAAAGTCACAGCGCAGTGCTCTGGGACAGGTCACTCTGCAGTCAAATAGGAGAGGTGACACTGCACTGCTATGGTGTAGGTCCCACCGCAAGTGTGTCGGTCAGAATGTTCACCATAAATCGCAACTAAAATAAAGCCATTTCAATCATGAAATTAACTTCTGACCAGGCAATATTGAAACATAAATAACTTTAGGATTGAACCCTGGCCCAATTCAGTATTGTTAATCCAATGGAACAGGGCCCAACAAAACACCGATCTGCCTGTACGCTGCAACACAATCGCGACCAAATTGGACCGATCATCGGGTTGAGCCTGCCTAATCCCTGCCCTCAATAAACATGACCATGATGGATTATTTCTCATCCCTCGTTTTTGAATGACTGTCATATTTGATGTTCACGTAATAGATATGTATATGTACCAGTATGAAAAAGTAAAATCATATGCAAAATTGTATAATTAGAAAAGTATTGGTAATTTGAAGAAACAAGAAGAATGCGTTTATTGTTCCAAATGGAATAATATAAATATTTGTTATGTAACATGCACTGAACAGCACAACATGCAACGGACTGGCAGATATTGATTACAAACATGAAAATTCTTTCCTACCGTAATTGACATGAGACTGTTGACCAGTTGAAATGTGTTTGTCTGGGTTTTACGATCAGTAGTAGTAGTTGTAGTTGCTTCCATTATCCACCGAAGTCCCAACGCTAAGTTAATGCAGACTCCGCCATAAGGCAATTGAACAGTGCAGAGTAGGGGCAGCGTAGATTACGAGTAGATTCAACGCAGATTCCGAATACTTTCACCGATGATTCAAAGTAGTTTCAACGTGGATTCAGAGTAGATTTGATGTAGATACCGAGTAGGTTTGACTTAGAAACCGAGTAGGTTTGACTTAAAATCCGAGTAGGTTTGACTTAGAAACCGAGTAGGTTCAACGTGGATTCAGAGTAGGTTCAACGTAGAGTAGTAGTAGTTTTTTTCGCGCTCCACCGTGGCCCCCAACGCGAAGTCGTCCCACGAATCCACCCAGGTCCCCTGCGTGCGTCAACGATGTATAATTATCAAACTAATCCATAATTGATCACATTGAAAAAAGAACACAAATAAATATCGGAGCATATGCGAGGAAGAAAAAATACCAACATAGCGTGTTAATGATCTATAAAATTGATAATCATCCATCACCCTAAAAGTCGCTGTCGTGTGTTGAAGGCAAAACTCCCCAATCGAGTTGGGGTGACAGAGTGGGGGAGCATAGGGATAAATCAATAGCAGTTTCACTTTGGGGGGTGATTCGGGTGGGTTGTCCGTCGTTGAGAAGGACCAGGCTGCGAGTGTTTACGGTGTTAGCCATTATCACTCCCCTGGGGTCTGTTCTCACGCATCCCCATGTTTCATGGTAGCTGTTGAATTCTCCAAGGCGGAGTATTGGCGAGGGTAGTTGGTTTTAGCAATTCGGTACTCAGTGCTTCAGAGAGGTCATGACTCCGTGATGAGTAGATGGATACCATTGGTATTGACCTTGAGACGCATATTTTTTTAGCGATAGCTTGTAGTTCTGTCCTCAGGGGAAGGGGGATGGTGAGGTACGCTTTGGTGGATCATAAGGGCCACTCCGCCGTGAGCAGTCACGTTGGTAGGGCCTTCGCGGCGGTGTATGATATATTGGGGGATTCTGAAGGTGGCGGTTTCTCGGAGTTTGATCTCTTGGAGGCCTATCACCAAAGGTTTACGGGTGGCGATTAAAGATAGTAATTTGTCTTTCTTGTTTCCGAGTGCCTGGCATTCCAATGGAGGATTTTGGTGTTCATTTTGAAGGCTGTTTACACTCAGACCTTGATGATCTAGAGTGGTCGCGTGATTTGCTGGAGCTTCTGTGATGTTCGCGTCTGTGAGTTTGCCCAGGGGTTCCGGGTCGGGAGTGTTCACGACAGTGTCCGCCTTCGGTGGAAGGCGGTCTGCTCTGATAGCTGCGGTCGCGGCCGCGAGTGCACGTGTGGGAGGACGAGGGTTTGTGAGTGCGCTCTTCTTCTATGTTAGCCTTTTCGATCTGCGAGGGTGGTTGTGTGGAGTGCGAGCTATTTGGGCCCAGGTAAGATTGTTCAGAGGTCTCGCGTATGAGCTTTTCGAGATAAGCGATATCGTCGAGGCCGTGATCGTTCTCGCTGGTGACGTGTTCGTAGGTCACCTTTGTTAACGGAGGGGTCATGTTCCTCGCAGTAGTTTCTCACGAATGGAGCCGCATTTGAGACAGGTGGAGGTAGTTCTGTATTCTTGTCCTGCCGGGCCATTATTTAGAGAGTTGTTACCGATCTTTTTGTTCAGTGGCGCCTGGGCATCGGAGGCTTCTTCATCTATTCGTCTTTTTGTTTTTATAGTAGTGAGCCTTGTTGCGTGGTCAACTGCGGGGGATGTATCCATCTCGGCGTCCTCATGGCCACCGCAGGAACTATTTCTGAGACTGTGCATGTCTGGTGCAGGGGCAGTCGCTGGGCTGAGTGAGGTAGCACTGCAGCCGAGTAGGAGTGATGGAGTCTTGTTACGATGTTGTCCTGACGATGTGTGGATATTGTCGGGGGGGGGGGGGGGGGGGGTTGTTGAATCGACGATTTGACTGCTTAGGCATAATTAAAACGGTTTGGGTTATCGTCTTTCCAGCTTTGGATGGCTTGTTTCCGTGTAACTCTGCGTTCGTTTTCTGTGATAGTTATTTATTTTTGGTCCATGTATACTGCGCAGTCGCGGTTGCCTGCTTCATGGTAGCATAAGCAGTGGTAGCTTTGTGGGTGGCGGACTGTGCAGTCTATTCTGTCGAACTCGCCAGCGCACTTCTTACACCGTTGGGGTGTATGTGGCTGGCAGTATGTAATGACGTGGCCGTATTCAAGGCATTTTTTGCACATTGGGGGCCATGTTGTAACTAGGTAGGTTTTGGTTCTTCCTTGTTCACCCGGGATTACTATGAATTCCGGTGCGTCATGTCCTGGGAAGAAATTGTGGTGTGCAGTAGAACTTGCGTTACGTGACTTTATCCATGTTGCTTGACGGACTTCGGTAACTCCGTAATCCTCAGCTAGACCTTCAGCGAAAGCACTGAGGCTGGTTGTAGGTGTGTAACGAGAGGTGTATATAATTCGTTTGGTATCGATGAAAGACGGATGTATTTCAACTGTAACTTTGAGTTTGTTTATGTGGGTAACCTTTTGTATAGCGTTACATTGTTCACGCTCTCCGACGTGGGCCAGATATTTCTTTCCTTGTCGTTGAATTTCTTACGGTTTTTCTTCTAGTTGTTCGACGAGTGACTTAATCATTATAAATGGATCAGTTTAAAATGCAACGTTACTTGGACCACTTTTGTTAAACTTTATGAGGGAGTGGGGGGAAAATGGTGCCGGTCTCCTATCCCAGGTAGGAGGGTCATTATAGGAAGAGCGCATAGAGACTACAGCCTCTAGTCGCCCGATCCCGTGATCTATCTGGTATTGGAGGATCGCTCGCTCCGTCTCTCCTCTGGGCAACCTCTATGTCCGGTGGGATGTCCGTCTACTTTGCAGTGAGAACAGTGCTTTTATTTGGACCGGCACGACTGGGGATCTGCCTGTTTGTCGTGGTCGTCCTGGGAGCAGTATGAGCATCTTTGCTTACCATTACAGTTTCCTCTCGTTTGTCCGTATTTCTGGCACTTATAACATCGCTTTGGACGTCTCTCAAATGGTGTAACCTAGGTTTTGGTGGTGCAGAAGGGTATGTCTAGATATTTAGGTGGAGTAGGGCAGTTAATTTTTAGTATTAAGGCTGTGGTAGTCTATCTTCTTGGTGTGATCTTTGGTACGATTTTTGCATCGGCAACGTAGTCTTCGTATTTAACGAGTCCAGTGATGTACTCCTCGATTTCCTCCTTTGGGATATCTTCATCGCAGATCAAACCTGACATTGTAGAGAAAGTCGGGTGCGGCACTATTTTGCATGGCTTCTCACAGAGTCTAGTTTTGGAGAGAATTGTGTCCCTTTGAAGTTTTGTGTCTACTCTGATGGCAAAACCTTCGTCGCTGCTGGTGGCTTCACTCAGGACTGGGCGGCCAGTGAAAGAGCCCAGCTCTTTTGGCAGAGTGTATGGACAAATATCCGATTTGTCGTTGGCGTCGAACGTGATCTTCAGGTGTTCGGGAAAGGTATGACTATTGTTGAACAAGTTGTGTTCATTCAATAGCGTGTATTGCGTCCTCCTTGCAGCCCTCGGAGCTCGTTTGGGGTTTTTGTGGGGTAAAGAGTTGTCGAAGTTGTCGTCGGACGTAGAGATAGAGGTACTTGCGTAATTTGCGGGTTCTTTAGTATGTTGGTTCTTTACTAGTTCGTGGATAAGGAGAAAAAATAGCTTGACATGACCCTTGATCCTCGTTAGTCAGGCGTCAATTGTGCTTGGTTCTGAGGGGGACGAAAACCTCTGCTTCCTGCTCAAAGAGGCCGGTCACTTGGCTTTCTAGATTCCTGATTCCCTGGATGTTCCTGGTTAACTCGTCGATACGGTTGTCTCTCCAATTGACTTCGGCTGAGGTGGCGCTGGTCATTTTGGAGCGGCTGACGTTCTTGGCCGTTGGAATCATGGATGTCATCGCTTTGGAGGGGATGCTGGTCCCTCCTAAATGCGGTTTCTTTCTACTCCTCATCGGCCCCCTGTTTCGAGCCAAGGGCCAGGGCGCTCACTTTGGAGGCCTCTTGACCGGCTTTACCGATGTTAAGCTACGTTAAATTTAAAGTATCACAAACAATGCAAGCAACGTGCGGTTTTAGGTTCCATCACAAACTAGGGACCAGCCGGTTAATAATCAGTATGTGAGCAAACGCGAAATCCAGTTAGTAATCGGTACGGGAACAAATTCGATTTCCATTAAGATCAGGTAAAAATTTAGTGATAAAATTATACCGGATTCTGGTTCGAAATATTTGATTGAACACAGTCATTTTTAACAACACAAATAAAGGATTCAAGAGGCGCTACTCCACCCGACATGTTTGGCACACTACAGTCGCCCACTGGTGACCGTTCCAAATCATGTCAATTCTATTAACGGATAAGTTTGGCTTGCTTAATGGATTACAAAATATGTACCTCCATGAAAGTTATTAAAATTCGTCAACGTGTCTACTGGAATACACCATGTTTACCTGCCCGAGCGCATCGTCGCTGACAAGTTATTGGTACCTGTATCGCAGGCATTTGGTTTTAAGCCGAAAAGCGTCAACGATCATCCTTGAACTGCACATATACTGGGCGAGCGGATGAATTTATCAATAAAAACGACGGTGGCTCGTTCTAGTTAGTATTCATGTTAAAACTGTGACAGGCGGACGAACTGCCCTATATGTACGAAGATACTTATGATTCAAAGCGTTGTCATGGGCGTACGAGTAGTGTATCGAAGTGTAGAAGTTTGAGAAAATATCTCGACCAAATGATACATTAATGTTATGCTCCGTTTCCTTCGTGGATAAAGTGTTGGACAAATGCGCATGGATACCCTGTGTTCGAGCCACCGAGTTCCAAACATTTATTGTTTGACATTTTATATTATTATTTATTTTCACTGACGAAACATGGTGGCATTCCCCCCTTTAGAATTAGAAGCGTTTGTGAACCCTCAACTCGACAGCATGTAGTCTGGTTACGAGCTGTTCATTTATGGTTCGTTCTTCTCGTACGTAAAGATAATGAAACCGGATGAGAGGAATGTCTAAATAGCGAAAAAAAATCCAAGATGGTAGAGTTAACCAAACAATTGCAATTGTTTTTTAACATACACTGAAATACTGAACTCGGTACACGCTACATAAATAATAGCAAGCGATCTTCGACAGCTGTTTACCCAGCTAGGGTTTTGTTCTCATTTCAGGGAGGATGAAGCTGAACGGTGCTATCAACAAGACGCTGGCAAAAAGAAACCACAAAATGCATGCCTATAATCGTGTCTCGCACTAACCGCATGCCCTCTCACTAACTCCCATCCTACGATTTTTCTGGCTTAGTGGTATCACGTTTTGAGCCGCATGATTGAGCCGACGCGGCACTGTGTGTTGTCCCCCAGGTAGGGGAAGGAGTGTAGCTCTGACGTAGTCAAACGATGCGGCAGGAGCAGCCGTCGTTGCAACTTGAATAACATCGGCTTTTGTAAGCCTGTGGCGTACTTGTTGTTGAAACGAATGCTCACCCACAATTAGTTTCGATCTCTTGAGTTATTGGTCTAGTCATTCAACCACCCTATACAAAATTGACAGTTATGCATAAACTTCTTCAAATCTTCACCCTCCCTACCATCGCAATTCTTTTGTATTCTGCCACTTTATGGTAGCATTGACGTTCCCACGAGATAGCCATGGAAGTAAATGGATTGGTCAATCGTCAACGTATGTTGATTGGTTAATCGTCAACCTAAATTGATGAAAGGTGTGCACGATAAGCCGGCGCCATCGCCAATGCTGAATATAACATCCTTTCCGGCTCGTTCTTGGGTCACAAAAGTAGATTTAAATATTACTTGTAACGACCAAACTAACCATGGAACAACAGTCTTTAAATACGGAAAAAAATATTATAAATCATGCAGGCCATTACCAAAGGCTGGGAATGAAAGAGAATGGGACATTTGCTACCTCGTGGCAAAACTCACAATCAACATAAGCGCGGATAAAAGCTATGAACAATTATTTTCAAAGTGCTTAATTCAGATAATAGTTTACTGTAGCGATACTCGTATGGGGATATACAATGTTAGAATAGCTGGTCACTAGGTTAGCACTAGAATATACTCATTAGCTCGCTAGGGTAGCACTAGAATATACCCATTAGCTCACTAGGGTAGCACTAGAATATACTCATTAGCTCACTAGGGTAGCACTAGAATATACTCATTAGCTCACTAGGGTAGCACTAGAATATACTCATTAGCTCACTAGGGTAGCACTAGAATAAACTCATCAGCTCACTAGGGTAGAACTAAAATTAGCTCGCTAGGGTAGCACTAGAATATACCCATTAGCTCACTAGGGTAGCACTAGAATATACTCATTAGCTCACTAGGGTAGCACTAGAATATACTCATTAGATCACTAGGGTAGCACTAGAATATACTCATTAGCTCACTAGGGTAGCGCTAGAATATACTCATTAGCTCACTAGGGTAGCACTAGAATATACTCATCAGCTCACTAAGGTAGCACTAGAATATACTCATTAGCTCACTAAGGTAGCACTAGAATAAACTCATCAGCTCACTAGGGTAGAACTAAAATTAGCTCGCTAGGGTAGCACTAGAATATACCCATTAGCTCACTAGGGTAGCACTAGAATATACTCATTAGCTCACTAGGGTAGCACTAGAATATACTCATTAGATCACTAGGGTAGCACTAGAATATACTCATTAGCTCACTAGGGTAGCACTAGAATATACTCATTAGCTCACTAGGGTAGCGCTAGAATATACTCATTAGCTCACTAGGGTAGCACTAGAATATACTCATCAGCTCACTAAGGTAGCACTAGAATATACTCATTAGCTCACTAAGGTAGCACTAGAATAAACTCATCAGCTCACTAGGGTAGCACTAAAATATACTCATTATCTAGGCCACTAGGGTAGCACTAGAATAAACTCATTACCTGGCCCACTAGGGTAGCACTAGAATATACTCATTAGCTCACTAGGGTAGCACTAGAATATACCCATTAGCTGACCCACTAGGGTAGCACTAGAATATACTCATTAGCTCACTAGGGTAGCACTAGAATATACTCATTAGCTGGCCCACTAGGGTAGAACTAGAATATACTCATTAGTTCACTAGGGTAGCACTAGAATATACTCATTAGCTGGGCCACTAGGGTAGCACTAGAATAAACTCATTAGCTGGCCCACTAGGGTAGCACTAGAATATACTCATTAGCTGGGCCACTAGGGTAGCACTAGAATATACGCATTAGCTGGCCGGCCCACTAGGGTAGCACTAGAATATACCCATTAGCTCACTAGGGTAGCACTGGAATATACTCATCAGCTCACTAGAGTAGCACTAGAATATACTCATAACTACTATGCTGATCAGCTTTTTAGGTCTTCAGTTAGTCTGTTGATTGCTAGTCGCATTTGAAAATCTTGAAAACAGGACCCCGAAGCTTCAAAAAAATATACGTCGATAACTGTATCATCAGGAATAACAAATATGCGGTATTTGTTTCTAAACCCGATGGCAAACAATAAATTTTATCAACGCTTCTTTTTTCCCAACAACAAAGAAGTAGTCATCTTATTACGTACATATTCCTCCATGCAACGCTATAAATAACGATGGAAAAGTATAACGCCCTCACAGCAACGTTTTATCGTTGACAGCATCATTATTATCATAACAGAGAGCCTCGATGAAAGAAGCCTCGTCTTAACGAATAATAACATTCCTTCTCTTTTGCAGAGCTCATGAGAGCGAAAACAAGCGTTCAAAGAATTAAAAATTGGAGAAAAAAATCTGCACATAATTTGTATGGGAATCAAATTAGCGTCGTGCTCTGTTTAATCCGGTAAACTGGTTACCGAATTAAACCGGGAAGCAGTGGGGGTAAAGACGGGATTTCATTTTTCACGGCGTTGGTCATTTATCCAGACTTTGAAGTCCTCCACGCGTGTCGCGATGATAGCAAGCCATAGCCCCTGCATTGCTGCTACACAGCGCAGTGTTCCTAGAACGAATGGTTGCATATGTGGTAAAGATTCTCAGCCCCTTCATTGCTCTTTATTTCAAATAATGGTTTAAAAAAATATGGTAATACAGCATTGAAACTCGTGAGAAAAAATCGTGTCTACATTCCATCCTGCTATTGAGGGTAGCATATTATCAAAGGGAACACGGCACAGCCCCGTGTCCATGAACCCGTCATTACAATGTTCATTACCCAATATTATTTACGTGAACGCGGCAGTGCATCACGTCAGTTCACAGTCATTTAAAATGTAGATGCCTCATAATTTGCTTTCGTGAACGCACTCTCTGGAGTGCTTACAGGATTCCGGGTGCTTACACAGCTAGTTCAAGGCATGAATGTATAGCTCTTCGAAGCAAGCAATTTTGACGTCAAGATCATGAGTGAGATAATGGACCGGTATAATGGACTGGTCGATAAAGGCTTTAAGAGCTTATCTTGGTTATTCCTGAGGTATGTCGAAGCACTGATAAATGTATTTATCGAATGTAGGCTAATACATTCTTCAGCGGTGGAAAAGAATGCTCGCACAAAAGCATTACTGACGTACCCTAGCATAAATCGGCACGGCTAAGCTATGAAGCTCTTTAATCCAATGTGTCGCAGAAGAGTAGTAGACCGTTGGCCCCAGAGAATATATTGACATCTGTCAGTCTACTTGGTTATAGGCCTTAATGGGAATAATAGAGGAGGCCCACGAGGGTTGGATCCATTAGTTCGGTGGACTGAAGTGCCGGCTCACGGGGGGTTCGTCCTCTGGTTTGATTAGCTGTAATACCAGCTCACGTGGGGTGGGATTATTGATTCAGTGTACTGTTGTGTGCTGTGGTGTTCTGTGTTGTGCTGTTGTGCTGTGGTGTGCTGTGGTGCCGACTCACGTAGCGTTGATCCATTGGTCCGGTGAGCTGTCGTGTCGTCCCACGTAAGGGGCCTGTGGTGGGCTGTACTGCCGTCCCACGTAAGGGGGTCTGTGGTGGGCTGTAGTGCTGTCCCACGTAAGGGGGCCTGTGGTGGGCTGTAGTGCCGCCCCACGTAAGGGGGCCTGTGGTGGGCTCTAGTGCATGCTCACGATAGG
>SDVV010025878.1:0-12348 GCA_016164225.1 Gammarus roeselii | reverse complement strand
AGGGAGAAAGGTTTGTTGTAGGCCTCTTCGTTTCTAGAAGTAAAGTCAAGATGTTCACTTTCTCGCAAGTTTCTCTCCTGTTGGAAAGCAGCCGTGTAGTTTGTTGATTGCGAAATCTGGCTAAACGTTTGAGCTAGTTTATTTGCGATCTCCGCGTGGGAAGAATAAGTTCTACCTCCGTCAGAAAGGATGTTAATAGGTCGTTCGGGTTTTCCCTGAATACGTCGATTTTTTTCCCACACCTGGGAAAGGAGAGTGTTGCGATTAATAGTATTGACTAATTGAGCCCAGCTTTCACGTTTCTTCTCCACTAGAAGTTTTCGATGTACAGCAGATGCCTTTTCCACGCTACTCGGTTCCTGGGGGACTGTGCGCGTCGGTAGACATGGTATAGCTTTTCTCGCTTATCTCTTGCTTTTTGAACCTCTCGGCACCACCATGGTTTCGGAAAGAAGGTTGAAGGGGTATATTGGGGAATGCTTGCCTCGACTGCGGCTTGAAACTTTTTGTAAGTTGAGCGACGATTTCGTGTTCAGACGTGGTTTCGGGGATGTTGTCCATATCACTCCACGCGATGTGCGCCGAGTATTCCATCCAGCTGGCTTCCCGGTAGTTGAATCGAAGTTCCTGTGGGACAAGGTTTCCAGGTTGGTTGGTGAAAAGCGATATGATGACTGGGTTATGATCGCTGTCGTGTGTTGAAGGCAGAACTCCCCAAACGAGTTGGGGTGCCAGAGTGGGGGAGCATATGGATAAATCGATGGCAGTCTCACTTTCGGGGGTGATTCGGGTGGGTTGTCCGTCATTGAGAAGGACCAGGCTGTGAATGTATATGAGTGTTTGAGGTATTAGCCATTTTCACTTCCCTGGGGTCTGTTCTCACGCATCCCCATGTTTCATGGTAGCTGTTGAAGTCTCCAAGGAGGTGTATAGGCGAGGGCAGTTGGTTTAGCAATTCGGTCATTAGTACTTCCGAGAGGTCATGGCTTCGTAACGAGTAGATGGATACCACAGTTATTGGCCTTGAGACGCACATCTTAATGGCGATAGCTTGGAGTTCTGTCCTCATGGGAAGGGGGAGGTGAGGTACACTGGTGGATAGCAAGTGCCACTCCGCCGTGAGCAGTCACGTTGGTGTGGCCTACGCGGCGGTGTATGATATATTGGGGGATTCTGAAGGTGGCGGTCTATCGGATTTTGATCTCTTGGAGGCCTATCACATAAGGTTTATGGGTGGAGATTAAGGATAGAAATTAGTCTATCTTGTTTCCCAGTCCCTGGCAGTTCCACCGGAGTATTTTGGTGTTATTTTGAAGACTGTTCGCACTCTGACCTTGATGATCTAGAGTGGTCGCGTGATTTGCTGGAGTTGTTGAGGTGCTCGCGTTTTTGAGTTTGCCCAGGGGTTCCGGGTCGGGAGTGTTCACGGGAGTGTCCGCTTTCGGTGGAAGGTGGTGTACTGTGGTTGCTATGGTCGCGGCTGCGAGTTGTCTTGTGGGAAGACAAGGGTGTGTGCTCTCTGTGTTTGCTCTGAGAGCGAGTGCGCTCTTCTTCTGTGGTAGCCTTTTTAATCTGCGTGGGTGGTTGTGTGGAGTGCGAGGTATTTGGGCCAGGTAAGATGACTGGTTGTACAGAGGTCTCGCGTATGAGTTTTTCGAGATAAGCGCCGTCAGCGAGGCCGTGATCGTTCTCGCTGGTGACGTGTTCGTGAGTCGGGTTTGTTAACGGGGGATCGTGTCCCTCGCAGTGGTTTTCCATGAATAGAGCCGCATTTAAGACAAGTGGAGGTGGTTCTGTTTTTTTTTTGTCCTGGGGGCCGTTATTTGAGAGTCGTTACTAATATTTTTGCTCAGTAGCGCCTGAGTTTCGGAGGTTTCTTCATCTCTGTTTTTTCGTTTTCATAGTAGTGAGCCTTGTTGCGTGGTCGACTGCGGGGTTGCATCCATCTCGTCATCCTCCTGGTCACCGCATAATTCATTTCTAGGACTGCGTCTCTGGTGCGGGGGCGGTCGCTGGGCTGAGTGAGGAAGCACTGCAGCCAGGTAGGAGTGTTGGAGTCTTGTTACGATGTTACTCTGAAGATGTGTGGATGTCGTCGGGGGGAATTTGGTTGGATTGTCGATTTGACTGCTTTGGCAAAATTGAGGCGGTGTGGGTTATCGTCTTTCTAGATTTGGATGGCTGGTTTTCGTATAACTCTGCGTTAGTTTTGTGTGATTGTTATTTCGTTTTGGTCCATGTGTACTGGGCAGTCGCGGTCGCCTGCCTCATGGTAGCATGAGCAGTGGTAGCATTAAGGCAGAGGGCTGTGCAGTCTTTACTGTCTGCTCGCAACGTAAGGGTGTATGTGGCTGGCAGTATGCGATGACGTGGCCGTATTCAAGGCATTTTTAGCACATCGGGGGCCTTGTTGCAACTGGGCAGGTTTTGGTTCTTCCTTGTACACACGGGATTACAATGAATTCCAATGCGTCGTGTCCTGGGAAGGTAATTAGGTATGCAGTAGAACTTGCGTTACGTAATTTTATCCATGTTGCTTGACGGACTTTGAAAACCCCGTAGTCTTCAGCTGGACCTTCAGCGAAAGTACTGAGGTCTGTTGTAGGCGTGTAACGGGAGGTGTATATAATTCGTTTGGTATCGTTGAAGGACGGATGTATTTCAAATGTAACTTTGAGTTTGTTCAAGTGGGTAATCTTTTGTATAGCGTTACTCTGCTCACGTTCTACGACGTAGGTCAGATATTTCTTTTCCTGACGTTTAATTCCTTTGTTTTTCTCCTAGTTGTTCGGTGAGTTGACTTCATCATTATAAATGGATTAGTTAAAAAGACAACTTTGCTTGCACCACTTTCGTTGAACGTTATGAGGAGGTGGGTGGGAAATGGTGCCGGTCTCCTCTCCCGGGTAGGAGGGTCATTCTGGGAAGAGCGCATCGAGACTACAGCCTCTCGTCGCCCGACCCCGTGATCTATCTGATATTGGAGGATCGCTCTCCTAGTCTCCTCCTCTGGGCAGTCTCTATGTCCGCTGGTGTGACCGTCTACTTTGCAGTAGAAACAGTGCTGTTCGTCGGATTGACATGACGGGATCTTCCCATTTGTTGTGGTCATCCTGGGAGCAGTATAAGCATCTTAGCTTACCATTACAGTTTCCTCTCGTGTGTCCGTATTTCTGGCATTTATAACATCGCATCGGACGTCTCTCAAATGGTGAAAACCTTGGTTTTGGTTGACGCAGATGGGAATGTCTAGATATTTTGGTGGAGTAGGGCAGTTGAATTTTAGTTTTAGGGCTGTGGTAGTCTCTCTCCTTGCTGTAATCCTCGGTGCGACCTTTGCTTCAACAACGTAGTTTTCGTATAAACGAATCCAGGAATGTACTCCTCGATTTCCTCCTTCGGGATATCTTCAACGTAGATCAAACCTGAACTTGTAGAGAAAGTCTGGTGTGGCACTATTTTACATGGCTTTTCACAGAGTCTGGTTTTGGAGAAAATTGTGTCTCTTTGAAGTTTTGTGTGTACTATGATGGCAAAGCCTTCGTCGCCGCTGGTGGCGATGCTCAGGACTGGACGGCCAGTGAAAGAGCCCAGCTCTTTTCGCAGAGTGTATGGACAAATATCCGGTCTGTCGTTGGCGTCGAACGTGATCTTCAGGTGTTCGGGAAAGGTATGACTATTTTTGAACAAGTTGTGTTTATTGAATGGCGTGTATTGCTTCCTCCTTGCAGCCCTTGGAGCTCGTTTTCTTTTGTGGGGTGAAAAGTTGTCGAAGTTGTCGTCGGACGTAGAGGTGGAAGTACTTGCGTAAGTTGCGATTTCTTTAGTTAGTTGGTTCTTTACTAGTTCGTGGATATGGAGCAAAATGGTCTTGACATGGCTCTCGAGTCACGTTAGACGGTTGTCAATTGTGCTAGGTTCTGCGGCCAAAACTTCTGTTTCCTGCTCAGAAAGGCCGGTCGCTTGGCTTAGTACAGATACAGACACTAGGCTGCATCCCCCAGAAAGGGGGGTGGCCGCCAGCAAGGTGCACCTCACACCCTCATACGCTCAGTCACACAACTTAGCCCTTTTGTTGGCTTAGTAGATTCAGTATTTCCTGGACTTCCTGGTTAACTCGTCGATGCAGTTGTCTCTCCGGTCATCTTCTGCTGAGGTGGCGCTGGTCATCTTGGAGAGGCTGACGTTCTTGACCGTTGGAATCTTTGTATTCGGCATTCTGGAGGGGATGCTGGTCCCTCCTAAATGGAGTTTCTTTCTACTCCCCATCGGCCTCCTG
Source organism: Gammarus roeselii (assembly GCA_016164225.1). Classification (NCBI taxonomy): domain Eukaryota; kingdom Metazoa; phylum Arthropoda; class Malacostraca; order Amphipoda; family Gammaridae; genus Gammarus; species Gammarus roeselii. The sequence continues at coordinate 8,069 of SDVV010025878.1, read as the reverse complement.
GTTCACGCCAGGGGCCAGGGAATTAACTTTAGAGGCCTCTTGACCGGCTTTACCGATGTTAAGCTACGTTTTTTTAAAGTATCACAAACAATACAAGCAAACGTGTGGTTTAAGGTCCCAGCACAAACTAGGGACCAGCCTGTGGTATCTAAGGGGTTCTCAGTTAATAAACCGTATGTGAAAAACGCAAATTCCTTGCATGTTGTAGCCCAATTCGCTAGTCGGATCACGGCTTGGCGTCGCGGGTAAACAGGGAGTTGTCCACACAGTGAGGGTATCCATTGATTTTGGGTCAAACTGGGACACAGCTGAGGTACTTGTCCAGTCGGCTCGAGAGCCTCAAAATGTTTGCTGTAGATGGAAGTTGTGGCACCCGTTTGATCTCACGTATTTCCAATGGCATTCGATTGAATAACAGAGGTGCCCGGCAGGTGAAGCTGGTGATTAGAGTGGATTGACGAGGCTTTCTAGCGCACTGGAGCCATCGTCCTTCTGGCGCCGAATGTCAAACCAGCAAAAAGTGCTGCCTTAAGTTAGTCTTTGTTTATTTTCCTATTATGTTTGAGTTAGATTTACTACTGCGCAAAGTCGAAGTCCTCTACGCGGCGAACGTCTATGGTATGTACGGGTGCCACAGGAGGTACAGGAACTCCTAAGTTGCTGAGACCATATGGTCCCAGCACTCCCCGGATGGCAGTTGAGAGGAATAACACTACCTACACTGCTGCAGAGTCCCAAGGATCCGCAGTAGTCCATACGGTGCCAGGCTACGCGCTCCAACACCTGCTGAGGGGGAAGAAGAAGAGGCGGAAAACGGGGATCCCATGCATGAGATCTACACTAGGTGTAAGGAATTTCACGCATGAGAACATCAAGAATGGAATAAAAAAAGAAATAGTCGTAGAAAAAGTTTGCATGAAAGAAAGAGCGCAACTTGGCTGTTATTTACCACCCGAACGGACAATAGTTAACCGGTATGTGCATGGTTGAGTGTGCGTGTGTGTGTGTTAGTGTTTGTGTGCAACGACTATTAGGAGAGTTGTTGAGAAGGAGTCTGAGACAAGTCCAAGTAAATTTGGACTAAACACAGGAGGCAAATGAATTAAATAAAAATTAAGCAAATCAGGATGGGCCAGGAAAGGAGAGATAGTGGAGGGTGAAGAAAATGAGAGTCTGAGGGAAATAAGGGTGTTCACCTCCCCTGGTTAGGCCGTGACTCCGTGCGGTCCGTGAACCTAACAAATGCCTAGGGGGAGGGAGGGGGGGCGAAGCTGGTTGTGAATGCAACTGTTTGCATTGCTTTGCCGCCCGTCAATTTTGGCACTTTGAAGCAATACATTCTGCCAATCTTTGCCTGGTTTCTCACGGTCACTTTTATTACAATTTTTTCGTTGACATTGGCTGTGTAGCCTTCTAAAATTTTCCAAACGTTTATGACCATGAATCTTTCAAAACGTCTTTGGATTGAGTATTGCCTCAAGGCGTTCAATTTGTCATAATAGTCCATTTACTTTACCTCCGTCATATTAGATGTGAAGCTTCTCTGCACTGTTTCAAGTCTATTCAGATCTTTCTGTTTATGTGGCATGCAGAGAGGAGAGCTATAGTCAATGACTGGTTGGATTAGTTGTTTCCAAAGAGTCAACATTGTCCGTTCATCTCTAGCCAGAAAAGTTCAGGCTAAAAAGGGCGAGAAAGGGAGATACCGGTAAGAAGGGGGCAGTGGAAGATGAAAACAGCCAGGTGTTGACAGAAAGTGGTGGTGTATGGAAAAGGTGGGCCTTGTATTTTGATGATTTTTTGAATGTCGATGATGACACTAAGTTGCTGTGGGTGGAGGTGCTCGGATGCCGGTTTTTGAAGAGAGACTAGTTGCGGACAATATTAGGGAAGAAGTGTAGGAAGCGGTGGAGGTGATGAAACCAGGGTAAGCCCGTGGTTTAGAGGGCATTGCAACTGAATGCTTGGAAAAAGGCAGAATAACGATTGCCAAATGGTTGGTGAGGTTACTGAACATTTGTGTTGTGGCGGGCGTGATACCAATTGAGTTACGCATTGTCTGCATTGTCCCGCTGTAAAAGGAAACGGAGATTGCTGCACCTCAAAAGATATCAGTTTGCTGATTGTGGTTGGTAAGTTGTATGGGAGAGTGCTGATCAAAAGGATTAGAGAATGTACGGATTGTGCAATTAAAGAGGAACAGTGTGGCTTCAGGAGTGGTAGAGGATATACCGATCAGATTTTTGCAGTGAGACAGGTCTGTGAGACGTACCCTGCAAAGGGAAAGGATGTGTTCTGGTCCTTCATGGATCTGGAAAAGGCATATGACAGGACTGACAGGGAAGCGCTGTGGTGTGAGGATGTGGCGTTTGTATGGAGTGGACGGACATTTGTTGAAAGCGGTGCAGAGTTTCTATGTTGGCCGAGCATGTGTCTGAGTGGGAAGCGAGGTGAGCGATTGGTTCACAGTGAAAGTGGGTCTGAGACAAGGCTGCATGACGTCTCCCTGGCTGTTCAATCTCTCCATGGATGGAGTAGTCAGGGAGATGAACGCGAGTGTGCTGGGTCGTGGCTTGGAACTGTTGGAAGCGAATGGGCGGAGTTGGCAGTTGAGCCAGTTGCTATTTGCTGATGATACGGCCCTGGTTGCGGATTCAGAGGAAAAGCTATGTAGGCTAGTGTCTTAGTTTGATAGAGTCTGCGAGAGGAGAAAGCTTCCAGTGAACGTGGGTAAGAGTAAAGTGATGAGATGCTCAAGGACTGTCGAGGCGAGCAAAATTAGTGTCCCCCTAAATGGAGAGCTCTTGGAGGAAGTTCAGTGTTCTAAGTATCTGGGCTCCCATGTGGAGATAACTGAACTAGTGGAAACTGAAGTGAAGGCGCGAGTGAAGGAGGGGTGTAAAGTGTTTGGTGCACTGAAAGAGTGTAATGAGCTGTAGGACGTTGGGGATGGAAGAAAAGAGAGGGCTGTATGAGGGTGTTGTTATCCCAACTGTGCTCTACGGAGCCGAGACTTGGTGGTTGAGAGCAGAGAAGAGAAGAAGGTTCAATGTTTTCGAGATGAAATGTCGAGAAGCATGGCTGGAGTAACGCTGAGAGACCGGATCACCAATGACGTGGTTTGAATCAGTACAGGGATGGTGAAGAAGTTGGAGGACAGAGTGGATTCGCGTGTTCTGAAATGCTTTCGGCACATGGAGAGGATGGATGAAGGGAGATTGGTGAAAAGGGTGATGAATGCGGAGGCAAGTGGTCGCAGGCCTAGAGGTAGACCGAAGTTTGGGTGGATGGATGGTGTGAAGCAGGCGTTAGGAAGGAGAGACATGAATGTGGAGGTAGCGAGACAGCGTGCAATTAACAGGCGTCCAATAGACGCTGCTTTGATGTGTTTTCTCGCCCTTGGCATCCCGCTGTCGGTATGGTCGTGGGTGGGGGAGGGGGCCCGCTATTATGACGCGGCGGGGGTAAACCAGTGAAAACTGTCGGGCCCTGCTGCTGACAACGGATCCTCGGACTGCACTCGTGGGCTAAGTTGTGTGAGTGTGAGCGTATGAGGGTGTGAGGTGGGTCTTTCCGTCGGCCACCCCCCTTTCTGGGGAATGCGGCCTCGTGTCTGTTCTGTTTATGTATCAAAGTGCTCCAGCAGTTGGGTCAACATGCTCCTCTTACTTCTGAAACTATGTTGCTTGTAGTTGAACTTTTTTTTTTCAATAAAACTCATCATTCGTACTATCATTATTCTTTCAAATAATTTGACATGTGGTGTCAAATAAATTGGTCTGCAATTTGATGGGCTTGTGAGGCTACCTCCTTTTGCTAAAGGGAAGATGAATGCATGTTTCATGGTCTGTGCTATATCTGAAGTGTCCAAAGACCTCTGCCACAACCTTTGTAGTGGTCTTGACAGTACCTATTTGCATGGTTTCAATAGAACTGGGATGTCGTCTGGTCCGGATGCACTATTGCTTCCATAGTCATCAACAGCTTTTGTAATTTAAGAGATGTCAATGTTGAGAACAGTCGATGAAAATTCGGGGGCCATTTCATGACTTGTGTGAGTAACCATTGGGAAGCTAAATACCCTTTAGTCATTTCCACTCAACAATTCGCTCATCGCTTTGTTTTCATCTACCAGTTAACCGGGATCATCAATCAAGAGGCTAATTTCAGTTTTACAGATACAGATACTAGGCCGCATCCCCCAGAAAGGGGGGTGGCCAACGGCAAGGCGCACCTCACACCCTCATACGCTCACACTCACACAACTTAGTCCTTTTGTGCTAAAGGGTCCGGCCGGTACCCCCTCAACATACACTCTCACATACACACGGAAGTGGAAAATTTGGCTGCATAAGCAAAGAAGAACATAGAATTTTTTATAACATTTTCAATAACTTTCTCTTCATTTTCTTTTATCTCATGATCATGTGAACATTTTATCAATTTTTCGATCAAGATGATAGCTTCTAATTGTTTTATGCATCTAAAAGAGTATACATCTTTGCATAGTTCATCCTGTCCTGAGCAAGTACCTACACGTTTGTTTCTGGTCTAATATTAGTCATAGAAAGCGAACTGTATGTACGAAGGGGATCAGTTCCCCATGGAGTCTGAGGTCTGGTTCCGTGTATATGTGAGGCCGATGTGAAGTGCATATTTTTGCGTTGGGAGATTGTAAAGACTCGTGATTTTGTCCAGCAGCCACCTAAGCAATTGCACTCTGCAATTGACGTTGAAGTTGGGACACAGATTTCGCCGATGCGCATAACATTAAGTCTTCAACGTATCGATATCCATTTATGGAGGGAGGGACCACCCCATGATCTGATTTATTGCAATAGCAAGTAAAGTACAAGAAATTATGCTTTCCTGTGGTATCCCACCATCTTGGGTATGCATGTATGAAAGGTGATTGCCGAGTTCAGGCAGGAATGAAATTTGAAATGAAAACTGCCAAGTGACCTTGGAGACCCATCTGATGGATCTTTAAGAGTATGCCATAACGCCGAATTGTATCGTACGTCTTTCGAAGGTTGACAAAAACACAGACTGTGTGTTGATTTCGGCATATGGTACCTTGTATATCAGTCACAACGCGTAGTAATGCATCCTGCGCTGTTCGCATCTTTCACAATACGACGTGTAATGGGGAGTAAGTGAGTTTGCTGCAAGGTGCCGAATCAGCCGGGCATTCACAACCTTCCTCAGAATCGTTGTTACACTCGAGGTGAGGGCTATAAAGCGGTGGCTGGACAATTAATCAGTGAGCGTGCCAAATTTTGGGGAAAGACATACCCACTGCATCCCTCAGTAGATCGGGATAAGTTTGGGTAGACCAGACTGTGTTGTAAACAAGACATAAGAAAGTACAGAGGGATGAAGGTGACGCAGCATCACGTGAGAAATCAATCTTCACCAAGAACACGGGGGTTGGAAACGCCATTGGCACCGAGGATTTCGCGTACGGTGACTGGTTCATTGTAAGGTAAATGATGATTTGTAGTGAAAACCAGATCATTTTGTTCTGCAATACGTTTTGTGTTATGGATTTGATTCTCAGTTTCCCCAGAGCCTCAACGCGAGTCATAATAGGCTCTTCTGTAGGGCTCGATGATCATGGATTCCAGTAGGCTCGCACGCCTCTGTGTGCGAGAAAAAACAACGCTTTTAAAGTTAGAAAATGTTGAAAATTTTAGCTATGTCAGACGCATGCAGGTGCACATAAGAAAACGCTTAGACGAAACTGACCTACGCTTTCAATCATTTAGAACTTCTAGAGTAATATGTACGCACGCTAGTGCGTACAGGTAGCATCGTCGAGACTAGTACAAGGTTTACGGCTACACGGACCAAGTCAGCTCTGACAGCAACGCAACACGACCTAGACCGCCACGCACTCCAGGTCGACCACAGTACACTTCATTTATTCAGATGAGACACAGACGAAATGAATCCTTGCCTCAAATCATTTAGAACTTTAAAAGTAATATGTATGCACGCTAGTGCGCACAGGTAGCATCGTCGAGACTAGTACAAGGTTTACGGCTACACGGACAAAGACAGCTCCGACAGCAACGCAACACAATGTTTACAGCAACGCGGTCTAGTTAAGTAGAGGTACAATTTACTTATTCAGGTAAGATAAAGGCTCAGACAAAACGAATCCCCGCCTCCAACCACTCAGAACTTCAAGAGTAATATGCACGCGCGCCAGTGCGCACATATAGTATCGTCGAAATTGGTACAAGGTCTATGGCTCCACGGATTAGATCAACTCCAACCGCAATGCGTCACAAGGTTTTATAGCTACGTAGTCCAGGTCAGCCCCAGAAACTACATATGGTCCATGCACGCGCAAGCAAGCACAGACTGAAGAAAAAAGACCCATTCACAAAATCACATACACGAACACCTGCACAAATACACCAGCATTTAATACATGACAAAATTGTGAATCGTAAAGAAGAAAGTAAGGGCAGGTTTGTCACGGGGAGATAAACTGCTCGGATTATTGATTTCGCACTCATTGTTCAAGAGGATAGAGTGGGGGGGGGGGGGGCAGAGGCCTTTTGGGCCCCAATAGACCCCGACGAATCCCGGAGTGTAACCAAAGTTCCCCAGGTCTTCACGAGCTCTCGGGGGCCCTCGAGACCCCTCGTTTCAGCTCATCTCGGCTAGCCTCGAATCATTTCGGCCAGTCTCGGCTCGTCGCGACCAACTTGACTGATTGATTCGATCATCAGTTCCACCAGAGCCTCAACGCGAGTCATGATAGGCTCCTCCTTAGGGCTCGATGATCATGGATTCCAGTAGGCTCGCACGACTCAGTGTGCGAGGAAAAAACAAAACGCTTTTCACGTTCGAAAAATTCGAAAATTTTAGCAATGTCAGACGCACGCTGGTGCGCATAAGAAAAACGCTTACACGAAACGGACCTCCGATTCCAATCCTTTAGAACTTCAAGAGTAATATGAACGCACGCTAATGCGTACAGGGAGCACCGTCGAGACTAGTACAAGGTTTACGGCTACGTGGAAAAAGTAATCTTCGACAGCAACGCAACGCAAAATTTACAGCTACGCGGTCTAGTTGTATTAGTACATCGATTGATTTGGGCCTCATTCCCACCAAAGTGTATTAGTATAATTAATTTATTCAGGTAAGATAAGGACTCAGACAAAACGAATCCCCGCCTCCAACCCCTCAGAACTCCAAGAGTAACATGCACTGACGACAGTGCGCACTGACAGCATCGTCGAAATTGGTACAAGGTCTATGGCTTCACGGATTAGATCAACTCCAACCGCAACGCATCACATGGTTTTATAGCTGCGCAGTCCAGGTCAACCCCAAAAACTGCATTTGGTCCGTGGCACGTGCAAGCGAGCACAGACTAAAGAAAAAACAACTATTCACAAAAACACAAACATCACACACAATTACACTAGCGTCATAATGAAAAATATTGGGGATCGTGAAGAAGAAAGTAAGAGCAGGTTTGTCACGAGCACAAAAACTGCTCAGATGATTGATTTCGAACTTATTGTTCAAGGGGATAGGGGGGGAGCAAAGGTTCCTTGATCCCAAAAGAGCCCGATGAATCCCGGATTTGATTTGATTTGCTCCCCATTTCCACCAGAGCCTCAACGTGAGTCATAATAGGCTCCCCCGTAGGGCTCGACGATCATTGATTAAAGCAGGCTCGCACGCCTAAGTGTGCGAGGAAAAAACAAAACAACGCTTTCAACGTTAGAAAAAAGTGAATGTTTTAGCAATAACAGACGCACGCTGGTGCGCAATAGAAAAAACGCTTACTCGAAACGGACCTCCGCCTCCGTTCTTTTTAGAACATTAACTGTGATATGTATGCACCTTAGTGCGTACAGGTAGCATCAAGATTAGTACAACGTCAGTGGCTACACGGGCAAATTCAGCTCCGAAAGCAACGCAACACAACACAATATTTACAGCTACGCGGTCTAGTTGTATAAATACAATTTATTCATTTAGGTAAGATAAAGACTCAGATGAACCGAAACGAATCCTCGCCTCCAACCCCTCAGAACCTC
>SDVV010025877.1:0-12349 GCA_016164225.1 Gammarus roeselii | reverse complement strand
ACTCGTACTACAGCCACGCACATTCAGCGACCCTAACAATAGGGTTCGGAGAGGCGTGTGCCTCTCCTCCCCCCGCTCGTCTTGCCGTCTTTGAGGAAAGGTTTTTACAGAGAACGGGATTCCTAGCCCCTTCGCTCCGCCCCGTTTTGTCGTCTCCGACACGCTGGGGATTGCGGTAGCCGATTCTACTCCCGGCTACGGGACACCCCTTTAGTCGCCTTCTACGACCCGCGGTGGATACGGTAGCACGATTCTAAGGCCCCGGCTACAAGGCTTACTGGTAAGATCTTTAAATAGACTTGATCCTTCTACAAGCATCAAGCTCCCTTGCTATGCTACTGTCGCTAAATATTCCTCCACACTAATTCTTCATGAATCCAGGGAGGGGGATCTCCATGCCAGGCTTGGCCTCAAAGAAGGTGTAGGAGAGCGTGATGTTGTCAACGTTGTCCATTGCAGGGTCGTCTGCGTATTCGGGGTCAATGTAGAAGAAAACAGGTAACTGAACCTCCTCTTGAGGGTTGAGCATCTGCTCTTCAAAACAGAAGCACTGGATCTTGTTGAAGTATTGGCCAGCTTCAAAGGGCAAACCGTTGTAGGTGGAGATGCCCACCACGGTCTTGTTGGTGGGGTTGCGGGCAGAGTAAAAGGCCAAAGCCGTCTCGCCAGGCATCACCTCTATCTTTCTTTGCATAGGCTTGAAGTTCCAGACCATGGCACCAGTGTCTGCATTAAAGGTGATAGTAAGCTTCCTGTCTTTGATGGGTCCCATGGTCTGAACCTTTTCTCCATCAGTGTCGTGCTGCACTGTGCCACCATAACTGTAGGCCTGACAAAATATTCTGTAGAGGGGCACTGCAGCATAAGACAGGCCAAAGACCAACACTCCAAGAGCAGCCACATAGTAAAGGGTCGAACGGAGATTCTGGTCTTGTTTTGCTTGTTGAGAGGGCTGTTGCAAACAAGAGCTTGTCCAAAAGCTCCTTGCTTTTGAGGTTATTGAATAGTATTCAAATATATTTTTGGGGGGTGGTCAAATACAGTGTGATTGGAGGGAACTTGTAGTAAATTTATTGGAGAATGATAATTGACCAATAGTAGATCCATTTCTTGTAGAGCTATACTGCAATATTTTAGATGAAAACTTGAAAGAATTTAACAATATGGGCAAAAACTTTGGGTAGTTGGAAAAAAATATCATTTTAGGTGGTTATATAGCCTAAGCAGCTACTTTAACCTAGCTAGCTATATAGCAAGCTCTTTAATAGGCTTCATATATAACCGAATAGTTAATGCCTCAATTGCCACTAGCTACATAAAAATCAAAGGTTGATTGCTATGCAACAAATTGAAAATACATCAATGCAAATCAGTTCCTAGTCATTTTAAAAATCAGTTATTATGTGGCACGGGAGCGTTAAGACACAAATTCAAAATGACAACCAATGAGTGAAAATCATCTCAACACTTCGACCCCTCCATCCAGTAAATTATCAGCTAAACGTTAAACGATATATTTGCTAAGGATCAATGATGAAAATTACACAAAGATGCAGTACAGACATGCACCTCTTAAACATACATTCCTATGATTCTCGTGGAAAAAAAAAACACCAACATTATATATAAAATAGCTAAATAAGATTCTCTACTCTGCTGTAACCGACAAAAAAATTGTAGTACAATGGGAATACGTCCTAGTAAATCGGTCCATTTACACAAACAAGCATAAACAGAATGAGCTTTTGACTAGGGGACTCTCTAACTCCTCCTAAATATTGAAGAATGGTCGTACAATAAATATACAATACCCTAACAGCAAGATCAAATTTGTAACAAATCGTCTGTTCTTCATGGTGGCCCAAGAGTCACTTCACAGTTATAAACATTTATTATAAAAGAACTGTTAGGGTCAGGTGAATCAAATAAAATACAAATAAAAGAGGAAATTCCAAAGTTTTTTTGTTTAAATATGACATCTTTCAAATGTTTTCCATCATTATTGTAACAAATACGCAACAACACGCAGCAGCAACAAGCTGAATTGTGGTTTCATTTCTTATCGACCTCGGTCCTCCGATGCGTGTTCTGTCAGTTGTTGATCCTGTTTCTCTAAATTTTGAAACCATTGCAACAATGCAATGTCTGGATGGGCTTTGTTGATAAAATAGTCTTGTAAACTCCCTCTGTACGCGAATTTACGATTCATTATGTTTGAAGTAGCATTCCACTATTTTTGCACTTTGTTCCTTGCTGTAAATCGTCATCTTGGGTTGGGTGATAATTTAATATGAAACTCTGATATATACCTAATAGCTGTAGCACAGATACAATTTAAAACTTTGGAATTTCCTCTTTTATTTGTACTTTATTTGATTCACCTAACCCTAACAGTTCTTTTATAATAAATGTTTATAACTGTGAAGTGACTCTTGGGCCCCCCTATATATCTATAGTAACTACGTCAAATATTGTATCAGGTTGAAAGAAGATATATAAAACACTACAAATGAACAATATGTAACTAAATTAGACCTGAAATAATGTTCTATATTGTAGATACACACGTAATATATCCTAAATTGTATAAATAACCAACAGATTGCATTGAAGATGGAAATTCAACAGAGAACATACAAAACTGAAAGACCTATACTAAACTCACGAAATAAAACAAAGCAAGAAGATTAATTCTCTACCGTACCCAAAATATACATTAAACCCGTGATGAAGGAGGATGAACTAGCATGTAACCAAACAAATAAGAAATGTGTATAAGATACCAAGACATACAGGCGCATAACTGAAACCTATAGTAAATACGGTGTAGTACATACAAAATCTAATGAAATTAGCCTCAACTCCAGTCCAAAACAGGGATAAATTAACATCTCTTTAACTAAAGTAACGACGGCTAAATCGTAACAGATGTGTCATATATACATATAAAACTACCACAACAATGCAACAACCGACCCCATTATGCCTGAAATAATGTGGAAGCTGCAAGCCTAAAATACCCTAAAATGCCTAAAACTGTATGAGTTAACTGATCGAAATTCCCAAAACAGCGCAAATTCAACATAAATCAATCGATCATTACTATGTATACATAACATAATATTTTAACTTACAGTAAACCCATATCGTTCAGGTATTTTCGGTATTGGAACACCGCGTTAATGGAATACTGATATATCTGTTTCAAAACTGGATAATGCAATATGGGGTAGAAAGAATCTCGTAACGAAGATACAGCATCCTAAGAAATAAATATACATTAACCCACAAACAACCTGACAAATAATCTTTACTATTTTCTAAAGATATTATATACATATGAAATAAATAGATGGGTAACACAGAACCTTGCCTGCAATCCTACCTTCAGGGTGGTACAAACACGGCCGTTCGCACACTAAGGCTGCAAATTGAGTTATAAGACATGCCTACTACACTAATCCTATAAAAGAATGTATGGTGATAAATGAACAAAACATACAAAAATATCCCAACCCCCAAAGCTAAGAACTCACCAATCAAGCATCGATTGAGTCAAATATACTCTTAAGTGAATCTTCTCTAGGAATGATTCAGTCATCCTGTAAATATTGTATCTATTTTCCTTCATCGGATATTTCACAGCATAGAAAAAACGAATGGAGGAGATACTGCAGAAGTAAGTAAAGCTTAGCGCAGGGTACTGATTAAAACAATCGGATAAAAATAACGATAAACTAATTGAATCTATGCCAGATGTAAAATTGATCAACAGCGAGCAACGTAGAAAATGATATCGAGGTTGAAAATTCATCATTGAGGTGTCCAGAATGTGAGGCTTTTTAATATAAAACAATGAATAGAAATTATTATCAATAAAAAAATCCTATAAATGTATGTTTGTCAATATCCCCCCAAAAATATCCAGAGGACACAGCATTGAACATGCAATATGAAAGCAACGAAGTTGCAATATCCCCCAAGCATTGAAATGCTAATACCCTCTTGTAAATATATAACCTGGTAAATTGTATAAGCTATCCGTTAGGTGACTCGGGGCACCAAACCAGTTCCGGTACCCTCCGCCCCCCGTCTCCCGCCCCCTGTTTCTGTGCGAACCCCCTTACGCTCGATGAGTCAAGGTTGCATATTATGACTCACGTTTAGGCTCTGGTGGAAATGAGGCCCAAATCAAATCAAATCAAGGTTGCATGCACCGCACCCTACCCCGGTAAAATGGTATGTGCAAATTCCCGTAGACCGGACAAAATCCGCGTTTTTCGGTTATATATACTACTGACATGGGGATAGCGCAAGTGGACAAGAAAGCCACACAAACGACGGCTTTATACTTATTTCTTTCAATGTGTATTTTTTTTTGCTCATGGCAAGAAACCGCCATGGAGAACGCCTTCAGAGTATTAAACAAATTTTTACCATATCATTAATATATAGCAACTTATAGAGTATTGAGTTATGTTTTGGTCATCTGGATGGCACAAGCAACAAAAAAATACAGCTCTGATGTTTACAACACTTTGTGGGACTTAGAGAAAAAGTTATTCCTATATGAGAGCGTAGGTTAAAGTCACTTGATGTCATATTGTAGCACATCTCACTCGTTATTCAAAAATACCCTATAGCACACTACACCTCCACAAGGCCTTTTTTTTCAAATGAACTTGAAGCTTAGAAGCTGTGCAAATAAATATTTCAAGTAACTAACCAGATTGATAACGTTTTCACTTTAAAGGCGTATTTCGGGGACCATTGGTGACCATATAAGGATTCAGTTCTTTTGACAGATCATCAGAATATGACACAGCTTGGGGATGGGGTAAACATCACGTGTGCGAACGGTTTGTTTCAGTGTAGATAAATAGTCCACAAATTGGGACTGCAAATAAAAACAATGCCAAAAAATAATAAGTTGTATATTTTTTCTGGTATAATAATTTTGTCAAATGACATTACATGTTTAAATACCTGACAAATGATGTACTTTGTTATAATGTATTATTCGGATAGCTCTTGTAATATCATCCGATGAAAATTATTTAGAGGGTCAAACCAGGAGTAATTAAATTTTAAGATTTTGAAGGTGCAAATACGTGTAGATTTATAATGTTTACTCAGTCCATACTTAGATAGTAATAACAATCCAAATATATCTTTTAAAAATAGTGAGAAGTTATCAGCTTTTGAAATTATATATTTACATGACAGTATTCTTTGGTGAGCGTTATTCTTCACACCCAAATACCGGAAATCAGACTTCGTCTCTGCAATGTCGATATAGACAGGAATCAGAAAGCAAGGTAGATCCGTCTGAGTTGTTATACAGTTTGTTATTGACTTTATCTGCATGTGGCCTGTCTTTAAGTCAGGAATATACCTCTTCGAGTTGTTATGTGTTATAGAGTAGTGCTTGATGAAAGTTAATGACAAGAATTTAATGCTCGCTTGTAGCTCAGCCCTTTAAGTAACCATTGTCAATGGCTCGTCATCATCAAGTGCTCTATTGCAAATGAAAAATTCGTTACATTTTTTGATTCAATCTCCAACAGTGTTCGCAGAACGTGATATTTAATAATTCATATATATGAATCATGAAATGAAGTAAATATAACGGGTAAAAATTTAACTACATTGAATTGTGAAGGTTATGTGTCGAAACATTGAAATTTTCATTATAAAAAAAAATCTTTCCTCTGATTCGAGCTCGATACAGGTAAATACTATTTTTTTTCATATATTTTTAAAATTACATTTTGAGATTTCAGGTTTTAATACTCCAATTTGTGGGAAATCCGTGGAACTGTTGATACGACTCTTAAAAATTTGCTAATCGTTAACCATTTCATCATTTGTAACAAACCTCAAAGTATGGCAAGCAGGTCTAGGACGGGCTGAATGCCATTATAGTGATGCTTCAAGTTTGCAGTACTACTAGCCATTATAATGGCATTAGAGGCAGAACACTTTGAGACACAAATGCAGTAAATAATAACATTGTTTATATACTAGGGGGACAAGGAACTGAAAACGAGTACAAGGAGAGTATCGCCGATCTGTTGTAATAGAATTATTTATATACTAGGAAGACAAGGATCTGAAAGCGAATACAGGGAAAGTATGGCCGAGCTGTTGTGCGGCTTTAGTAACACTAATAGGATCCCGTCTGTCTACGTACAGTCGCGTAAGAAAATTCGTTAATGTTTAGTTTACTACTAAAAAACAAGCTACTTTTTCCGGGTGCATCTCGACTTAATATAGGAATTGTTAACGGTCTTATGTCTGGACTAATCTTCTGAATGGATAGTTACAATTAAATTTCCAATGCGTTCAAGTATCGAGAGGCAACTGATCTTTTTTTTTTTAATCTTCATTCTTAAACCAATTTTCTTTCGCTACTGTACATCAGCATGCTGCCACGTATACTGGCAGCAATATAACAAACATGGGTCTAGATCAGTATATATTCACATGCTCCTTTGTGGAACTATTATGCCTTTGCAAGGAAATCACGACGACTTAACAGCTTGGTAGACCGCGACATCGTATCCGAGACGTAGACCAATCTTGTTACTTTGGCGTCTGCAATGTCCCCCAGCACGTAGTCTAGAGTAGGCATTGGCCACGTTACCATTCTCGGGAATTAATTGATCGTTAACGGGTAGTTACAGCATTGTTCAATTTTGACAGATGGCTTTGAAATCGCCACAATATGTCATGCCAATTTTTTTTTTTTTATTATTATCCATGAGCGTTCTAAATTTGCTAGCTTTTTTTTTTCTCACGACATCGATCACAAAACGTTACACTTCCTGATCTATAAAACGCAGGTTTACAATCGCCCTCAGACTTATACTTAACGTCGTGCTTGACATTGGTTATGTAACCAGGAGACGGAAAATCGTTAAAATTAGTCAATAGACCGTCTTTCGGGATTCGTTTGATTGAGGTGGATTGTTCGGCCTAAGTCTCTCCCGAACCATTGTATCAGACTTAGTTACTACAAGAAAATAAAACTGTTTAGTTGTATTTTTCAACTACACGTCAAATGTCGTTTCAACAGCAAATTTGATAGCATCATTCAGTTATTATGTACCTTACCTCCTGTTAAAATGGTTACCGAGCCCGGTATTTAATTCCAGCTACTGTGCGAATTTGTTTAAACTACACCGAACCATTAATAGGGAACGACCTTTTCAACACTATCCCCTCTGATCCTATAGCGATTGTTTTACTGCCACCTAACGGACTTGGCCTCAACGGCCCTCATTCCTTCCTTCGGTATGTGTTACCCCGTCTTTCGTAACAGTACTATTGGTGGTCCAACATGCTGGGCCACGGTATACCTTTCCCTCCAGCCCACTGTAACGGTTCTTGCACTGGTCGCAGCTTCTAAGGTGTTATGGCTGAGTGCCTGACCTTCTTAACTGTGATGAAATCTTGTAGGGTGAATTATTCCGACGGCACATACGAATCGGGCTGTCGATATGGGTCGTTTTGTATAGCTCATTCGTGTTGGATTTTATTTGCAAGCCTTTGCCAAGCGACCCACTTTCCAAGTGAATCACACATTTTATTTTCAGCGGGAAATCCTCTTAAATCAAGGGTTTCCCTTCTCCGTGAACCTGATACAGATGTAGTTTCCACGCACATCCATTGCCGTACTGTCTTTTCTGTTTGATTTTTAGCAGCCGTTTGAAGATGAAATTGGGCCTTGCTAGCTTGTTCAAATATGTCCTACCCACTGACAGTTCTGGGATGATCTCTTAAACATTCGCGTATATTTGTTCGAGTTGTTTTGCCTTTTTCACTGTTTCCTTGAACATTTTTTCTATCGCATTCGGTGATTAAAGATGTAATCAACTTTTCAGGTCGGCGTCCTGCAGTAAACTGATCACGATGAAACCTTCATCAGAACTTATTGTACTCAATTGGATTTCTCAAGTCGTTGCGCACTCGCGAGTAACTTTTTATTGATTGGTTCTCATTCTGCTTATTCCTTATGAAACATACTGAGGCTCCTTTTGCCGATTTCTGCGTCTTGAATATCGCTTTAAATTTCATGACTCCTCGTAAGCTTACGCGTCGATGTTCATCGGTTTTATCTTCTACTGAATATGTGTTTATGCAACCCGAGGTAAGCACAACCCTAATAGTGAAATTTTTCCCTGTTCGTCTCATTTTTCTGCATTCAGGGCTCTATAGTTCTGAAATGCGAGACGGGCACGGAAAGTCTTCGACAACTTCCGAGTTCGGGCCAAACATTTTTTGCGTTTGAGTGTTTTCTTCCGTCATTATTTCAATGTTGCACTTTTGAATTTCACGATTTAGTTTTTCAACACTGAATTCTTCACCTCTCGCCAGTATTATAATGGTAATAGAGACAGAGGACTTAATCACAAATGCAATAAATATTAGGTTGTTTTATATACAAGAGCAGTAAGAAACGGGAGAGAGTTCAGGAGGACTATGGCCGACTAAACACAGACTGGATCCATCCGGTCCGAGTACATCATTTTGCTGCAACGTACAGTATTAAATACAGGCCTATCAATACTCACGTATGTAGAAATCACTGATGCTTTCCCATGGTTCCTTAAAGGAACTAATATGCCTGGGCAATGAGGTCGAGACGAATTGCCTTATAGGCCGTGACATTGTATCCGAGCGTTTGACCTTTCTTGTTATCGCATACCTTATTCAGATTGCGTGTATTGCATATGATTTTTATCAACCGCTGGGAGAATGCAGCACTGGTTAATGTGATAGCTATAGCTCGAGGGCTGCTAGTCGCTTCAGGGCTGCCTCAAAATTGTTGCCTCCTCCTTCGGCTACTGTGTGCCATCGTTCTATAACTCCAAAAGAGGCTGGATCAGTCTCCCATCGCTTGTCAAGACGGGGTTTGAACGTGTTGACGTAGTTTCTATTCCCAGATTGATAACATTTTGATTGTAAAAAAGTTTTCGGCAACTAATGCTGTGAAGGGTGTCAACTGAAGATTTCGTCCGTTGTTTCAAGTCAAGTTGTTGCGGGTGTGTCATGGTTATTAGTTCTGCTGTCATTTTTGTCGCTCTCAGTTAAATTCATTCCATCTTGTTGATATCCCTTCATGTACTTCGAATGAAACTTTTTTGATATAAAGCTAAGAACTGTACTTACTTTCTAGATGCTAACATCAACTCGGTTTCTCCATTTGTAGTTCATGGTAACTAATATACCAAAATCTCGTTGTTGGTCCACCTCAGTCAGTTTGCTATTCTGCTTTCAAGTCACCGAATTTTCTATTGTGGGTTCCAATTTGCATAATCATGCATTTCTCAACATTGATATGCGATCCAGCTTGCGGTTCGCACAGTTGCATGGCTGTGTAGGCGTGCCGCAAGCCAGTTGCAGAACTCCTCAGAACATTGTCACTTCTACCGTGAGTCTTAGCTTTTCTAATTAGCGTTCATGGAGCTCCTTATCAAACTCTTCTTGAATATCCAGCTCGACAAGGTTAACAGTTTTGTTATTATCGTAGCTACAGTGACTATCTAACAAAAAAATTACAAAATTAGCGAGACTGCTCATTTAACTACTGAATCCACGTTGAGTATCCTTTGATGTGAATCTTTATTTCTAAGTGGTAACTTATAGTAGATTTAATTAATCTTTCCAAGGTCATAACAACCGTAGATGTGAGACCGATTGGTTGATTATTACCTGACCCTTGCCTGCTTTCCTTTCTAAAAATGACTGGGGATGTCTGCAATCTCCCAACTTCTAAAATGATTCCTGTTATTGTTTAATTATAATTTTATTTCACTTCTATTTTTAATTTTCAAAGACCTCTTAAATATCTCAGTCAGAAGACTGCCAAAGATTTCAGAGAGATTCACCATATTCTTCTTTGTTGATCACCTGGTCGTCTAGTTTTGTAAATATTATGCTTGTTATTATTATTATTATTATTATTATTATTATTATTATTAAATCATTCATTTCCAGCGTCTGGCAATGGGTTTTCAATTTATTTCATATTACACATAGGACTTCATTATCATGTACACTATTCGAGTTAACGTAAACAAAAGTTAAATTTTATGCCACAAATGATAAATTACAATATTATAATCAATGATCAACAGACAACGTCTTGTTTGAGGTAATAATCAGGAATGCCTGGCATTTGGGAATCGATAATTAACGAGGTTGGACAATTATGAATACATGGGTGAAGAATTCGCGAATACATGGAACTGGGACAATTACGAATACACAAGGTTGGGAAAATCGCGAATAGATGGGGATAAGAAATCCTGAGAACATGGGGTTGGGAAACTGACACATTGCGCTAACATATTGTAAAGATAGCTCTAAAAGATTGTGTTAATAAAGAAAGGGTGAATAGACGACATACATTATACATAGAGAATTTACGTAACATTGAAAATCTACACTTCATGACCGCTGGGAAATTATTAAATAATTGACCATCAAAATAATTCAATGCTGGTGTACTAAAGAGGGATGAATTTGCTTCTGCTATAGAAGATATTGCACAATATAAGTTTATGTAACAGTGATTGTAGCATCAAAATGGTACGGGGATTTGTGAAATCGTCCAATGAATTATTTTCACATTGAGTTTAACTGTCAAAGAAGGAAGCTGCCTATCGTTCCTCGAAAAGACTGGGCTCGTATTTTAGTTATACTAACACTATGGAAACATTCGAAGTATAAAAGTAGGCAAAACGCTAGTTAACACCTAGGATAATTGGCAGAGACAACTGTGGTCAGTAGGAACATAGAAAACACATGTAGCGCCAGAGTACAAACGATTAGATGGCGGCTAAATATTGAGTTTTATGGTGGTGGTATTTTCAGACTTGTTCAAGAACATAATGCATTTTCTGGTTACTGGTAAAATTCATTTATCTTACAAGTTACGGTTTTGAATAGATCGGTCAATAGATGTTTATTATGCCTATTCTTGTGGATGTGTTAGATTTAAGATTCATGAGGTTAGTCCAGTGATCGAAAAAGCTCTACAGGCAGTTTCTGTTTTCCCGTGTTCAACTTGCCGAGTAACATTATTCGTTGTGAATCGACTTTTCTTTTCATCTCGAGAACATATGTGCTTTTGCTTGTCGAGTGAATGTTTTTCTACAAGAACTTTATGATTTCTGATCGACTCATGGAGTGCCAGTTTATTGTCGATAATGAGCCACTGCAATTTTGCAAAGTGAGGACTTACATGGTCTCATTTTTTTTATGGTTTCCATCTCAGGTTATTCTTGCCGCAAAGTTTAGACAACGTTGCACTTTCTCTCGTTGAGTTTTGGTGCATTTCCACCAAATTGAAAGACAGTAGTTGATGTGAGAAAGTACTAAAGCGTGGACATTCAGTAATCTTGATTTGAAATACATTTTTTTGTGGAGTTTGGGAACATAAGTGTTCCGTTCAACTTGGAACATAATTACGTGATGTTTGAATTAAATATCGCGATCAAATCATACTCCCAGACTTATTATTTTGTCTTCAACAAGTATGTCAGATTTTCCTTTCCTGAATTGAGTTGCCTTAGACTTATTCAATCTAAGAATAAGTTTTTTTTCCAGTGATTGCAGTTCTTCGTACAATTCTACTTCTGGGAACATGTTGGTGTTGCTGCAGTCCTGCGAAGTATTGGACGAAGGCTTTTTTTGTCGAGGAACACTGATTCTCCACCACTCTTGCTTGAACTGGGATGTCTACATTGAATGTCTTGAAAAATTGATGACCTATTCCCTCTAAGTCCAGCAATAACTCGTTGATTCCAACAAGTGCGTACTGATTAGTTTTCACTATAGCTTAGTAAATATTCATTTTGAGTATCAGTGACCACGTTTCCTACTAGGCCTTTGATTCATCTCTTCCTATTTGATTGGCAGACATGTTAGATTTTGAGCTTTCCTCGCCGCGGTTTCGTCGCCTATTGTCTGTGGTTATATACTGTGTGGGTAGTATATAACCGCGGTTCCTGTTGATTCCCTGCAATGTTGTTCCATTGTTTTTTGAGCATTGTCGTTTCCATTGTTTCTTGCGCGCCATCGTGTCCCTTCCTTGGGTTTTCTAATGTTTCTTGCTCACTTCATCGTGTTGAAATGTTATTCCACCTCGGCACTAAGCGGAATGCCAAAATGCGTTATGTCACGTGCATTACAAAGCCTTCCGAATCTCTGGAAGAGTTTAGGTCTCCCTTCAAACACGGCTTCCGTGTTCTAGGGAGGCAATATTTTCCTCGGCGGTTTTGTTTATGATCAATCTCATAAGATTTATATATGTTGAACGTTCCATTCCTTTCCATACATA
>SDVV010025876.1:0-12349 GCA_016164225.1 Gammarus roeselii | reverse complement strand
TTGCTGGAGTATATAAATCCGCAAATGAAAACTTGGAAGAAATTTGGTCCATGAGCAATGGAAGGCCAATACAGAGTGCTACAATGTACATGGTACGATGTCATAATTTGATCAACTTCTGTCGTTTTGACAATGGTGCAACAATTGTACGAAGACTACAGGTTGACAGTCTGGCTTCTTGTTAGGATTTCTGGCAAATGCTTCTTGAAAACCAGATACAATTGTATAAGCCTGGAAATGACGTGGTAGTCAACGAACAGTTATTGGTAATTCGCGACCTATCCAGTTTTCGTCAATATATATCAAGCAAACCCGGAAATGTGTAATCAAAATATTTTCATGCTGTGGTGCCGATACCATGTTTCGTTTGAAAATAGAAGTGTACGTCGGGAGACGACATGAGGCTGCTGTTGGAGCAAATAATGTTTTAGATCTCGTCAACCAATTGATTGACCCTCGGGAAAACAAAGAAGGCAACGTTACTATTGACAACTTCTTTACTAGCGCTCACTTAGCAGAGGATCTATGAGCTGTAAAAACTAAAGGGGTTGGAACAATGCAAAAAAAAATCGCTTTGCAGTCGGAAAAGAATTGCTGCCGCATACTCAACGCGAAGTGAAGTCGTCTGTCTTTTGTGTTGATAAACAACTGACTCCGATAAGCTACGTTCCAAAGAATGGGAAGGCAGTTGTCTTGCCATCTTCCATGCATCATAACAAAATGTTATCGAGAAGAAAGTATTCAATGCCGGAGATTATCACTTTTTGAAACGTAATTAAATCTCGCGTGAACCACCTAGACCATTTATGCATTCTGTACACATGCAAGTGAAGGCTACGCCGTTGGCCTATGGTCCTCTAGTTCAACATGTTGTATTGTGCAGCTGCTGCTTGGTACATAATTTCAATTTTGAAGTACTCAGATTCGGGATCTGGGAAGCGTCGCCTGTTCTTGGGAGAGAGTGAGTCGAACACCTCATCATGAGAGTGAGTCAATGATCTCATCTTAAGAGCGAGTCAATGATTTCATCCAGAAGGCGAGTCAATGACCTCATCCAGAGAGCGCGTCAATGACCTCATCCAGAGAGCGCGTCAATGACCTCATCCACAGAGCGTCACTGACCTCATCCACAGAGCAAGTCAATTACCTCATCCAGAGAGCGAGTTACTGACCTCATCCACAGAACAAGTCAATGACCTCATCCAGAGAGCGAGTCAAAGACCTCATCCACAGAGCGAGTCAATGACCTCATCCACAGAGCGAGTCAACGACCTCATCCAGTGAGCGATTCAGAGAACTCATCTACAGAGCGAGTCAAAGACCTCATCAACAGAGCGAGTCAACGACCTCACCCAGAGAATACTTCAAAACAACCAAGCACTTCAGCGTGGAGTTCACATTTCAGTCAGTTGATACGGGGATCCAGAAACAGGAGGTTGGACCGACTGGGACTGGAGTTGGGCAGTTAAATAAAAAGAAACGATGCCAGCTAAGTCCACGTTCTTTGGATTTTAAGGTAAAAATCGATGCACCTAATGCCCTGCCCATGGTCCCCGTGATATCAACAGACCATCTGCAACGAATGAGCAGTGAACGTTTTAGAACATTTTAAAATACGTGTAAAATTGCGAACACGAGCTTGGCGATAATTATAAAGTTCATGGGTTTATAATTTTTTTTTTTTAATTACATTCTCGAATTAGTATCAATTAATATTAGAATAATTTGATTATTATAAGCTTTACGTTCATGTCATATAAACCAAATTAAATGTGTTTTCAAATGTGGGATCCGTTTGGACCTCAGGTTATAACTCGGTTCAATCGTTGGTGGTCGACTTCAGTCATATGCTGGCTGGTCTGCCGTCATGTAAGCAGAATTTCTCTTGTATCATCCAATATGTGCATAACAATGCATTTTCAATAATAAAGTTTATATGACCCTTATCAGACCAGTCCACTAGTTCATTAAAATTTCTTTGGGTAGTCATGCAATTTTACTCCCAGTCCTCTGTGTGGCAGAGTTTAGTGTTGTCAGCGAATTTTGACAACTTGCAAACAATGTCGGTGTCGAGGTTATTTATGCAGATTATAAAGAGGAGGGTCCCAAGAACACTGCTCGGGGTGCCCAGATGTCACCGCAGCCCACTCACTTAGGACACTGCTCGGGGTGCCCAGATGTCACCGCAGCCCACTCACTTTCTCCATGATCAACACAGACCCGTTGCTTGTGGCCGGTTTGTTAATTGCGTAGCCAAAGGACACATTTCCTGCTACGCCAACCGTCTTCACTTTTCTGAGTAGGCGTTCATAAAGTATCATATCAAACTCTTTCTGAAAGTCAAGATGAATAAAATCAATGGATTCGATTTCATCGTGCCCATATTGAAAAAGTGACCATATTGAAAAAAGTCAAGGAGATTGCACAGGCAGCTAAGTTTGCTTCCGAAGCCGTGTTGGGTTTCCTAGATGAGGTGGTTTCTCTCGAGTTGCCATGATATTCTTGTTTTTTGTCAAACTTTCCAAGATTTTGCCGACTACAGATGTAAGACCGATTGATTTATAGTTTCCTGACTCTTGCCTTCTACCCTCCGTGAGTGCGGTTGTGATGTTTGCTGTTGTCTAATCATCTGGAATCATTTCAGTAATTTTATACTTTATCAAGACTCCGTCAGTTAACTGCTTGTGATTTCGGAGAGTTTTCGTAGTCTCGGATGCAGAACATCGGCTTCTAAAGATGTGTAATTGTTTAATTGGCTGAGATGGGCCTCTGCTTCATCAAAGAGGAAGTGAATATTTTCCAACGGTTACACTTCTTCAGACAGTTCGACTTCTGGGATATTATTCACATTCCCATCAGTGAAGACGGTTGCAAAGTATTCGTTGAGTATTATAGACGTGTCATCATCGGATGATTTTAGATCACCTGCACTATTTCGTAGAGGGTCAATGCTGTCGCGAATAACATGTCTCTCAATGACATATGCGTCAAACCCTCAAGGATTACGCTTGGCCTATGTAGCAATTTTTTTTTCTTGTTTCCTTTGACGCTTCTGACCACTCTTTTCATTATTCTACCATCCCGCTTATGCGCTCGTTCTGACTCGCTTGTCGGATTAGTTTGGTGCCTGTCGGCAAACAATTGTTTCCTGAACTTCATTATTCAGTCAAAAGGGATTGTTTATCTGTACTTGTCTCTCCGGAAGGTATTGCTTGCTCGCTTGCACCGCCCTATCGCTTGCTTGCTTGCTCGCTTGCACCGCCCTATCGGTTGCTCGCTTGCTATCGCTTGCTCGCTTGCTCGCTTGCTCGCTTGCTCGCTTGCTCGCTTGCTATCGCTTGCTCGCTTGCTATCGTTTGCTCGCTTGCAAAATGCTCAAAGCCATCGAATTGGTACCCGAAGTCGACGTTTGTGATTTCTTCCTTCAAGAAGTTAAAAATTGGCTCTTGAGAATTGTATTTTTGTTTCTGCCGATTCCCTCATTGTTCGATCCGCTGTAATTTGGAATTCATTTGAATGGTGATCATCTTTTGTTACTCCAATTGTTACCAGTTCTACTAATTGTTCCTGAATCGAGGAAACAATGTCCAAGTTGTTTGTCCCTCTGGTTGGTTCTTTCGCGTACTATTTTAGGTTTTTCATTATTGACGAGTCGTATCAACCTGCTCCCCGTAAACTCCTAATAATATCAATACATAATAAGGCGTTGTAGCTTATGGTAAATAGCCGGAACATCGCAATTTGATTGTGGTCTTATATTCTAAGGTCATAAGCTTACGTCTCTTTCAGACACCAAATATGCCATTAACACAGAAATAATTTCCGTGCCGCAAAAATTCAGATATTTTTGCCGCCATAAAACTTTATAAAACTAGAAACTATTAAAATTCTGCTTCTCGTTGCATTATATCTTAAAAAATTGTAGCTACGACAATTTTGTAATGTTCCATCCTATAAAAATGAGATACGTTCAAAAACTTTGTGTCTCAGTAACGACTCAGACTTCTCCAGTAATGAGGAATATAGGAGGCAAAACCACATACAATAATACTAGAAAGTTAGTGAATGATGAATAAATGATTGAATGAATGATCTCAATTGTTTTGTGTGTCAACCAAAAATAGCATATTCATTGCACCAAAGCAATTTTTCTCCATCAGTAATATTTAATCGTTGTCCCATGTGAAATAAAATACTTTCTTCCAATTAAATTTTTTTTTTGGTCAATGCCAAACCTTCATTGTTGAGCAGCATCAGGAAGTGCCTGTAACTTGCTGGGCCTAATTCACCGACGCTGCAACCCTGCGTGTTTTTCTACTACGGCGCTATTATCTTTCACGACCCTCTGACAATAATGTAAATGGATGTACAATAAAGTGTCAGGCACTTATCGGAACCGAAATTTAAAATTATTCCACTTCGACGGCATTCACCCTCGAGCTCCCACCCTCGCCGTGCAGCAACTCCTCAACCACGCCGTGATTCTTCTATGAACTTACGTAATGAAAACAATTAAACAATAATTTATTTTGTTAGAAGAGAATCGGGTTGTCCGAACTTTAATATGGAGTAGGCTCAGAATTGTACATTGTTAGTGTTCACGTTTCCGTCTGATTTGGTGCAACATGTGGGGTCGTTTAGTCCAACATATAGCTGTTCTTCAGACGAAACTGTGTTGGCGACATACAGTATCGACAGTTGACCACTAAAGAGTGTGAACAATCATCCAAATGCTATACCTTTATAGCTGGCAATTAGGACGGCTGGGGAATGGTAACAATATGCATGAATTACCAGTCACGATTAATTGAGGAACTATACTTTATAGGAACTGCTTCCCAACTTTCATTCGCGCAGAAAATGTATTTTCTCTGCAAATACAAAAAGACTCTACATTTCGTTTTCCAATACAGGATCCTGATGAGTGTTAATATCCTTACTGAATGGCCCTCACCCTTCAGCCCGCCCACCCCATCCTGGGTTCGTCACCCAGCCTCTCGCAAATGGGGTGTATGCCTAATTCTGCGGGATACAATTACCTGGGCTGAAATGACATTAGGAGGCATCGCGACCTAATACTCCATCATCATCGTGAAGTCCATCCCTGGTTCATCAGTGTGATGGCGCTGAGTGGCACAGGGAGGCATCCCGGGCCGTCAGTGTGATAGCTCTGCGTGGCAGAGGGAGGCTGAGATGATCTACCGGATACTTAATATTGATACAATGGTTCCGTTTTAGTGGAGAAAAAGCAGACTGGATGCATAGTAAAGTAATTGAGTGTGTTTCTTATTAAATTGGAGCTTGTGACCGACGCGATGCAACTGACGAAAAGTGATGGAAATTCTAGCTTTTGACAGACGCAATGTAACTAACGACAAGTGATGGAGAGTCTAGCTTGTGACAGATGCGATGTAACTGCCGACAAGTGATGGAGAGTCAAGTTTGTGACAGCGTGATTTAACTGCCGACAAGTGATGGAGAGTCCATCTTGTGACGGCGTGATTTAACTGCCGACAAGTGATAGAGAGTCCAGCTTGTGACGGCGTGATTTAACTGCCGACAAGTGATGGAGAGTCTATCTTGTGACGGCGTGATTTAACTGCCGACAAGTGATGGAGAGTCCATCTTGTGACGGCGTGATTTAACAGCCGACAAGTGATGGAGAGTCCATCTTGTGACTGCGTGATTTAACTGCCGACAAGTGATAGAGAGTCCAGCTTGTGACGGCGTGATTTAACAGCCAACAAGTGATGGAGAGTCCATCTTGTGACGGCGTGATTTTACTGCCGACAAGTGATGGAGAGTCAAGTTTGTGACAGCGTGATTTAACTGCCGACAAGTGATGGAGAGTCCATCTTGTGACGGCGTGATTTAACTGTCGACAAGTGATAGAGAGTCCAGCTTGTGACGGCGTGATTTAACTGCTGACAAGTGATGGAGAGTCCAGCTTGTGACGGCGTGATTTAACTGCCGACAAGTGATAGAGAGTCCAGCTTGTGACGGCGTGATTTAACTGCCGACAAGTGATGGAGAGTCCATCTTGTGACGGTGTGATTTAACTGCCGACAAGTGATGGAGAGTCCATCTTGTGACAGCGTGATTTAACTGCCGACAAGTGATGGAGAGCCCATCATGTGACGGCGTGATTTAACTGCCGACAAGTGATGGAGAGTCCATCTTGTGACGGCGTGATTTAACTGCCGACAAGTGATGAAGAGTACATCTTGTGACGGCGTGATTTAACTGCCGACAAGTGATTGAGAGTCCATCTTGTGACGGCGTGATTTAACTGCCGACAAGTGACAGAGAGTCCAGCTTGAGACAGACGCGATGTAATTGACAAGTGGGAAGGAAATTGGAGTGTATAGGGAACTTACTTTTAGTTTGTTGAGTCAAACACAGGTTTATGCATGCAATCGTAGAGCACGCGAGAGTTACTTATGTTCACATTGTTAAGGAAACATATTATTTCTAGACGTTTCTTTAACGTAGAAGTCGCCTCTTCAGTTCTACCTCCGAACGATGTGTTGCACCTTAAACATTGAACATATGAACAGAAAGAACCATCAAATACGGGTTTGGTTTGTAAGGAGTTCACTAAGATAACAAACTGGTTCGACCCAGCCCATTCAATCTCATATTTACTCCAGTGGTAGTAGTGCTTGTTTGGTCGAATTGGATGTTAAACGAAGAGTCTTTCCCCCTTTTAATATAAAAGGGGGTACTCATAACACCACCAACCGTCTGTATCCTGCGCTCTATCTAAGTTAGAGAACCATTGGCATAACAAACAAACATTAAATAAATACATTTACATACAGTATGTATGCATTCATACACAAATCGGTGTGATGTTTTTTTTTGTGGCACGCTAACAGATTACATACTTATACACGGAGAAACATATGTATCTAGATTAAGTATAAACAATACATACATATGCACATATACACGTATATTGCCTATCGAACAATAAAATAAATAAATAGCGCAATCAGTCGGGAGTGCGTGTAATGATAGGCGGGACCATCAGGTCGGATTAGGTGACAATACAGAGTCCATCATTGTGCGTAGGCAGTCTGTATCATATCATTCGCCAAGTACAAGTGTCAAAGGGTCTTGGTGTGTGGATGGGCTTATGTGAGTTGAGGAGCTCATATACAGATGGAATGGTATTATTGTACCGCCATAAGTACACACATTTAAGATTAATATGAGGATGAATATACAAATTTAAAGAACATTTGATGATAGGTACGCAAATTTAAAATTTATGTGATGATGGGTCAGGACCTTATGACGTTCATCACATCGTGTAACCGAGGGAGTGAACTTGTGAGTGACCGGTAGCGAACATCTAACTTTTAGCTGAGCATGAGTTCCACCTTCTCCGAAACATAGCAAGAAACCGGAGAAATGGCCAAGTACAGTATATTTAAATTACATAATAAATAGGCGGTCCATCCTGATGACACATAGCATTGCGATCAAACGTTATAATTTTATTACGTAATTGGTTGATTATCTGCCTGATACGTTGGGAGGCAAAGGTTGTCCGGTTATGTGTGGGTGTGAGTTAGAGGGTCTCTGCCATACATGCATGTGTGATCCGGGCAGGGTAAATTTAAAGCGACGCTGTGCGAGGAGATCCTTGTCTTTATACGTGATGTTAAATTACACGCTTTGCGGAAATATGAAAATAGTGATGTTGACAGGATGAGGGTGTTGATGCTCTGAGCAAGCTGGAAAATATAGTTTTATTTTGCCAGTTCCGTGTTAACCGTCAACAATTGTTTGACTCTGCCTGTCCCTGCCTGCGGGCAAGCAATAGAGTGATAAATATCTACTTGAAAGAAGATACGGTTGCGCAATTCCGAATGTCAGCTGGTAGCTCGTTGAAACTCTTTGGACCTGAAATAGTGAAAGCTTTGACCCCAACCTCTGTTCTTCTGAACTCGGTGTCAATGTTATTTATATTCCGGGTTGATCGTTGATGGGCCGCTTTTCGAGTTGTCAACACAACACTGTTTGAACAGGAAAGCTTGTTCTAAATTTTAAAAACTCGTCGTTCCTGGATGTTCAGCCACCCGAGTTTTTTTTAGAACTGGTGTCGCGTGGTCGCTCTTTATGAAGTTTCCATCGTGAGCTACGTTGAATGTCTGAGAGTAATGTTTTCGTGCACTTTACCTATATGGTAGGGCAGTAGTTTAAATGTGAAAATATCAGAGCATTGTTAAAGAGAAGTATGAACTTGAAGTCGAGTTGTCTCTTCGTTCAACGGAGAAACATGAGTGTTCCATTCAGTTCGGAACAGAGCTCATTAGCCTGATGTGCAATGGTCATATTGGGATCAAGTCACACTCCCAGACTTTTGACTTTGTTGTCAAGATGGATTTTTGTGCCCATGCAATCAATCTCAAAATTATAAAGAACTCTGCGTGGTACGTGCTTTGAAACCCAGGATAATGCACTGTGTTTTATTTGTATTAACTTTATGCCCATTTGAGGAAAACCAGTCCTTTATCTGGGTTAGCGCTGTTTCTGCATCCTTCTTCAGCTTTTATAGTTCGTTTGCTGGTCAAACAAACAACAATTGAACATCAGCTGCTTATAATGTCATTCTGGCGTTGAGTTTATGTCGTTGATAAACAGAAAGAAAAGAACTGGTCCGAGAATCGGTCTTTGTGGAACGCCGAAATTTACCGGTCGTGGAGAAGAGGTGAACGTTCCTCCTATCACGACAGACTGGGACCGATGCCTCAGATAGCTTTCAAACCAGGGTGCTTGGAAGTTCAGTTGCAGGAGTTTTTTGCAGCAAAATATCGTGATTTGCACTGTCAAATGCTTTTGCGAGGTCCAGCAGCACGAGTAATGATGGACTGTTTTCGTATAGCTTGGTATACGAGTTCGGAGATTTTCAGTAGCGCGTCTTCAGTGGAGGTCTTCCGTCTGTATGCATACTGACAGTCATTGATCAGGTTTGCCTCTTCTAGGTAGTCAAGGAGTTGACGTGCAATGATCTTTTCCAAGATTTTCGAAGTTACCGGCAGGAGACTGATGGGTCTGTTATTTAAAGGGTCGTTTACCTCCCCTTTTTATGGATGGCTTTGATTAGTGCTTGTTTCCATATTTGAGGGAAGGTATTTGTTGCAATGAATGTGTAGATAAGCAGCTGGAGATATGCCAGAATACTTTCTAACCCGCCCTTGAGGTACTGTAATGCTATTCCATGGTTCATACAAGAATTTGTATTTTTGAGCGCATAAATAGCCGTATCACTTTCCAATCTGCTTACCGGGCTCTGCGTCTCCATTTGGTTCTTCTTATTGGATGAGTCGTAATGAGCTGGAACTGTGAACCGAGTTGGCTTATGCGTTACCGGGCTTTCGTGAACCACCGAGGAAATTTGTTATGTTCGTTGATTCCTTACCTCTTCGTATGTGTGCTTCCCAACGTTAGCGAAAAACTCATTGAATGATTCTGCTATTTATACAGGGTTTTCAAAATTTCATGACATTTTTGGTCTCATGTGGGGCACGATAATTCCAAAGATGTTCCAAGTCTGCTTTGGGTTGATTTCTGCTTTTTCTAATTCAGCAAGGTGCGCATCTTTCTTTGCTTTGCCTATTAGTTTTTTTACGCGTTTCCTCATTGGTTGGCAAACCACTCGCAAGGACTCCGGCTGATTGGAGGGCGTGTAAGTTTCTTTGTGATTATTGGTGGTGGTACTTTGTGTCTACGAAAATGGGCCTGTAACCCAACATAACTGCCCTACCAAGCATTTGAAACGGCACCAATCAACGGGTAGTCAATAAGGCTGTAACGGGACCAGGTGCCAGTTGTCTTTTGCGTTATCTGTCGGTTTTCTCTGGAGTAGGTGTTGACTTTTACTAAGATAGGGGCTGACTAATGCTGAATTAGGCGCCAGCTTGCACTGAATTAGGTGCGGGCCTAAATTTTGGGAAGGAGTTTGTTATATGAGGTAAGTGCTGGCTTACTGTGGTGGGGGATGACTTCGACTGGGGTAGGGGCTATTGTCGGCTGAGTTAGGGCTGACTGCGACTTAGGTAGGAGCCGATATCGACTGAGGTAGGCTTTGGCCACGACTGAGGTAGATGAATAGTTCGACTGAGGTAGTTGCTGACTTCAACTAAGGTATGTGGTAACTTCGAAGCAAGTGGGAGGGGCAGTTGTTATCACCTAACCGATAGAATTTTTCATGTCAATAATTTAACGTGTTATGTGCAGAAAACAGTACAACAATAGAGTTCACTTTCCGTGAGCAGACCGTAAAAGTTTTTGCCTTCTAGTTCCCATTTCGAATAAAGCCAATAATTTCGCTCCCGTCATTAGGAAAAATAATTACATGAGCCCCTACCATTTTACGATAAATATATTTAAAGATGGCACCAAGACGTAGTCATCAAATTGTATGTATATTATTCTTTATGCGTACATCCGATCTCCACTAGATCCGAATGTTCACTTTTTGCAACATTTTGTGGACCACATTTTGTGGCGATGTTTCGTAAATGTTATTTCAGACTGGCTTAAGGAATTACGACTTCTCGAGACTAATCCCAGCCGTCCTTCTCAATGTAAAGATCTTTACGCAGAGCTGACAGTTGAAATAGGAGCAGAATGGCTGCTGTGACGTTGAGACGCGCATTTGGTGAGGTTTGAGAGAGAAACAAAAAACAGTCGGTCTGGTCTGATGTGAAGTGCATGGAGTGAGGAGTGTGGTCACAACTTAAGTTTTTGTTATCCTATCCAACACAGTTATTTGAAGAATATCTAGGTTAGTCTCGGCACAATAGGGCATAGATACTTTGAGTGTCTTCAGAAGTTGGATTCTGAGAATAACTGTCTTGTTGTTTACTTTCTGACCACTTAGCTATTCTTGATGACGTCATTGAACAGGTCCCCGTAGACTGAATAATACTACCTATCTTGAACCAGTCTTTGTTCTGGCATTACGTCTTGCCGTCTTATATGAAGGCCGCTATACTTCCTGACAGTAACCATCACCTAACGCGTGTATACTTCCAACGTGAATAGATATGCATAACCAAAACTAGGATTTTTTTATCATAACAATAGGACATTGGTTTCGTTTATTATTAAGTTGCTGAACTCGCTTGACTTTTACAGGTCAAGCGTATCCGCTGGTCACGTATCTTCCATGGCTTCTTTATCGGATTATCTGGATATTTTCAGTTATCATTTATGGTTCACTATTACTAAAAAAAACTTTTCATCCAGTTGGATGATGCGTGATTGGGTTGGTTGTTGTAAGCCAGTTCTGCTTAGCAATTATATCGATTATAATAAGAACCAATCAATGAGTGAAATGCTCATTTTTTGTCGCAAACAGACCTATATATATTCCGTGCTGACCATAACAATCATCGTTGTAAACCACAGACTAAAACACGAATCGCAATATACAACTAATTTAACTGCGAAATTATTGCGGTAGCATATCGAGAGAAAGGATGCTCGGAGGAGAAACACAGGAAATAAAAAGGTTGAATAAACTTGGATATTGGAGCCGTTTCTCATAAACAAATCAGCCAACAGCATTCCGACCACATCATGATATCGATGGTTGAAAGACTGAAATAATGGTTACCCACGATAAAACCCGACACAAGCCTGTTAGACACTAACATTTCACCATTCTAGACGAAACATTAAATATTTTAAAAGTTTGACAACTAGTAAAATGAACTGATTGCTTTCAACCTAATGATGTTTTTATTGATGACCTTCTTCAAAAAAAATCAAAGTTTTCTCTTACCACCTTTCTTTCAACCCTATAACTCAGATTGACCAACCTTGTGTTCTCTCACGTGTCCCGTTGTCCTTCCTCTCTGTAACATTGGTTATCTCTGTTATCGTTCATCCACCATAGCCTAGCATGGGTCGACCCGACGGCAGGGACGGTAACATGTAGCAGTAGCCGCAGTGATGGGCAGTATCTAGATACATGTATCGGCGATACGTACCGGGCGATACTTTTGTACCGGTATCGGGATCGCCTTAGCCTCTTCTGAAAGTATCGTGTACCGGTATCGCCTTGGCAGATTTTTCACAAATGTACCGGAAAATATCGATACATCGGTACATCGATACATTTTTCTTGTAATTCATGCATATTGTCCATATTCTCAAACATGATGAAATTTTGTGTTTGAGTGTAGCTCATAGTGTGTGTGAGTAAAAGTTTAAAGTTTTTTTTTCCTCCAGCCAGACTCTGCTGCACAACCTGCACTCAAAAGGTTATTGAATCAAAGTCCTTTTTTTATTTTTCTGACAATAGCATGAGTTTTTTCCTATGCAGTAGACA
>SDVV010025875.1:0-12349 GCA_016164225.1 Gammarus roeselii | reverse complement strand
AAAATACTGGTACAGTACAAGATACCTCTGGCGATATATCCACGTATACCAGCTCATCTATGCCTTATCGCCGTCTACGGTCAAAATAATTTTGTCTCAGATCTAATTGTTTTAAACATATACCCGGAATCTTCCCTACCAAACACTTGACATTGACATCGCTAATCCTCACTCCCCCTGCCTCAACCTCAACCTCCATCGACTTCCCATTCTCTATGATTGGAAGGGTGTGAATTTCTATGGTTACTGATGACTCTGAGATTTTAGAATTTCAGCACCGTGAATGTAACACAAATTTATACGCATGTATTTGGGGCGTGGCCTCCAAACTCGCTTACGTCCTGTTATTTTCTACGGGGTTTTGAAACAAATTCTTTTGCATTCCAATAATTCTCCAATGAGCAACTATCTTCTCAATTTGGGGAATGTAGCAATGATTGATAAGATGCGAGTATAACTATCGCTGCAGCGCCAAAAAAAATCAGATTAAAAACTCAAGAAATGCGGTGTCAACACGATGTTAAATCATTTAAAAGACGAATTGTCATTAATTTAAATTTATGAAAACATAGTCAATTAAAATGATCTGGTCTAACATTGTGTTTCACGATCATAAGCGACCTTCTGCCGACTGATCCGCTAATGTTCTAGATTCACGTTAGCTGGTAAATCACTCGTAGCAGCTGATTGCGATAAATTGTGAATTTGTTTATGATTTTTTAATCGAAAAATGTCCTCTATTTGATCAGTAAGAACATGAAACCACCAACAGGAGTAAAATTGCCTCTTGCTCTGTTCTTCATCATCCCCGCGGCATGGGCCCACAAAACTGTTCTCCCAATCAATAACCAATGGTTATTTTTACCTACAGAGCTCCCTCTCTACTCTACAATCACCACCCACATCACGACATGCACCGCCAACTTAGGCAGTATCCTCGGCGCGTCATGCCAACATTAGTACAAGGCTCCAAGGAGACCTCGACCCTCCCCTTCTGGCCCAGGTCTATTCGAGCGACATAAGCAATGTCCTGAAGGTCGGCTATTATAAATATTTCTGGGCAGGGATTCATTATGCTCGTCCGGGATGATGTTAATTAACAACAGATTATCTAAGGTGTTCGGGTTGCCAGAGGTTTGCCTTCGATAGTGATGATAAGAGAGATGTGTTAGCGCACCGGCGACCATACAGAGGCGGGGACCATCTACATTAGGGTGAAGCGGTATCATGCCGGCTCTCTCAACTGATGTTAGGGTAATGTACAGTAAGTAGACGTATTATCACTCTGGCTCTCGAAGTGATTGAGCGCCGGAACCCACGTGTGAAGCAGGCTGAATGGGCAATAATTTGCATTATATCGATTTGTGTCGGATATTATTTTGTTTCGGCTACGTGTCAGTATAAAAGTAGAGGGATAACGAACTGCTGATAATCAACTGATTCAGGAAGACTTTTAACTCGCTCAAGTCTGTTTATGGGACACTCGTCATATTAGAAACGTTCACCGTGCATGACGTATATCATGCGTCCATTATCTGATGGAATTTTAGAATTTTTTGATATATATTTGATATCGGTGATATGTCGATCAAATGCAATGTAAGAGTTCTGACAGTGAAGTTCCGCGCTATAATTGAAATAGATAAAATTATTTTGCTGATGATAACATAAACACAAATACTTGTAACGATAAATTTCGTTGCACTACCATAGGCAACACAAATATTGAGAACAAAATCATCATTCACACAATAATCCGTAATACGTCACAACCTGTAACAAAAACATTATCTGAAGCAAATCCATTTTATAGAAATCTTTGGTGCTTACATCAGTAGCATGAACATCTGAGTACGACAAATTTGCCAATTAAAAATGTCACCACATGCTCAACTGTAAAAGTTAGGCATTTTTTCCTTTAAATTTATACAGGAAACAGCCCTTCCATGCTCAGACCGTTCCACTCATTATTATATTTTTGTTGATACACTGAAGACAATAGTTGATAATCTCATCCACTTTATCATTTTCATATTTCGTTATTTGGAAACATATCATTGCCCTTTGACTGCTGGTGATGCTAACAGAACAGGTTAGCATTCGGTGTCCAAGTTTGCCGAATGCAGTTCCAAAGATGGCCGATGCATTCACTTGAACGACAAAATGGGCATTTATACCAAACTCACTGAAACCGTGTAGATTTCCTGTCCCTAAGCCTGGTGGGAATCTGTTCTATTGAAAACTTGAAAGGCACTTTCGTTCATTTCAAATTCACAACGAGGTGTGTACTTTTCCTAGTTCATCGATCCTGCCCAGACTGCAAAAACAGAAGAAAAAAATGTTTTATCCATATTGTATACGTTGTTGAATGATGGGAACTTCACCAATCATATTAGTCATAAGTAAAGTACTCAGCTGAATATGTTAAAGTTTGACTGTTTCATAGACCCTGCAATTTAGATCTGTTAGATATGCTCTAAAATGTAGTCCTCATTTGAATAAATCTAACAACATACAGCTCAGGCGAGAAATTTGTATCTGTGAGCGGCCATGGCAAAACTCATCCTGCCCTAAGACGTTGTAGCTCAGTGACTCGAAGCTATGGCTTGCCGATACCTTCTATGGACATGTAGGGTTAATGTAGGCTTTAACAACGCACCGGTTGACTCGAAAAAAATGTCTGCGTGCACTCGAGAACTGTTGAAGGATAATTGTTATTAAAGGTTTTGAATAGTCATATATACATTTTTTGGCGAAAAGAAAATACAAGTACGTCAAACACGCACATCCATATTCTTCGTCGAGCAGTCCCCAAGAGACCCCACGGTGCTCACCGCCATATCCTTTTCAGGGCGTACACACCATCCTGTCACCAACATGGAGCTGTATACTGTAACAACGATAGGCAACCTGGAAGTACCAAGAGATCATAGGACCGTTGACAGCAGGATCAGACAACAGAGAAAACAAAGAGGTGACTTTATTAGGGGTTAATGCTGGAAACACTATTGGAATTAAACGGCGAAAGGACACAATGGGGAATGCTCTACAAATGAAAAATTTTGATGACGTTCTCAGACAGGTAGAGATAGGCTCAGTGGGTTTTCTAGTTGGCGATAGTAACGTAGTACACCAAGACAGGAGTTCAAACAGCGGAAAATCGAATCGGAAAGTGTAAAACGCTCGCCATACAAGTAGAAAGCTGAACACCAAACAAACAATCTCTCAGAGGAGCACTTCTGCAGAAATACCAAAACCTTACGAAAGGATAAAAGGACAGTAATAATGTAATGACGGTTACTTTGACTATGATGGAAGTAACCAATATCATTTATGATATGATCAAACACATTAATCGTGCGGTGAGAAAAATGGTCAACAAAGAAACACTGTGCTATGTAATATTATTATCTGTTCTTCAAGGTAGGTTTGAACTTTTCTAGGGTTATGGAAATTGTCTCAACGCGCACCAAAACGCATTTCGGAAGTCTACTCAACACCGAGTTAAAAATATTACAACAGGAGACAGGCCAAGATGACCATGGGAGGAGGACCGGAAAACGATGCCACTCAAGAAAAACAAAAGTAAATACCTCACACGAGACCAAACCGAACATATTATGGAGCAAGAACATATGCAGGCTACCAGGGTAAAATAATGACAATAGAACTGGGTCGAGTAGCACAAGCATTGATGTTAGTGAAATGAATACCACTGGGAGCAGCTCAGTAGCTGAAATGTCAGCTAACCCAAATAGGAGATTTTAAATTGAATCTTTACTAGGAATGTGCAGTCACTAGTGCCTAAGGTGGGTCTTCTACAAGCTTATGAGAAAACGAACTATAATGATATTAATGGGATCAACGAGTTGTGGCTTGACATGTTAGACCGAAATATACTGGTGGAACAAGGTCATCAGGTATTCAACAAATTCAGTGTAGACAAGCCTTCTCCACTCAAGAGTGGAGAAGGGCCTGTACTTTGAAATGTATAGACATATACATACAGCTGTTTCTCCCTAGTTAGGTGGGTGGCTAAGTTAGGCTGACACAGAGGAGGAAGGCGATCAATTTCCCCGCCACAAGACCGCCGTGTTCATGCCGAGGCTCGAACTCGCGTCATGCAGCACCAGAGGCTGACACTGCAGTCAGACACGCTAATCACTCGGCCACTTTTAAATGTCAAATAAATTACAGGTCCACTACTACGCCATTATCAACAATGACTTACGAGATAATTCAAATCGACATAAGGCCACCTGAAGGGATTGAATTACTAGAACAGCCGTAGAAACTGAAATACTAGAAGAGCCATGGAAGCTGAATTTCGGGGTGACAGGTTAATACGACTCCATTTTCATTGGAGCTCTGACCCGAGACAGACCCCTTACATACCCATCATAGAATCTTGTCGAATGTTTTTTCTTAGCTGATGTTAATTCGAACACATCACATACTTCGTGCATTGTGAATGTTTTAATACCATGATTACTCCATAAATGGAGTAGATAACAAAAAACAATTGTTTTAAAGTCACTAAATCGTCCGCCGTCCGTCATAGCTCTAAATGATGTTATAACGACAAGTAGCCTAGGGCTCTAAACAAGTTGGTTTCTAGGATGCTAGGGATACATATGAATTTTTTACTGAACCCTTACAAGTCATTGCTTTATTTAAATGTTGTTGAAAGTCTTCTCTGACAGTACTCGATTTCTGCATATGATTGATCATTCTGTCAGCTTCAGAAATAAGACCCGCGCCCTATCACTTCTCCATAATGTATACAGTCCTTGACTCAACCATGGGAGCTGGCGTGCTAGCACCGCACCTTGACATGAATTGCCTCTGCCTTAGTTAAGAGACCAGGGACGATATCACATCTCTCCAATGTGCATTGTTCATGCCCAGTTGGAGAGCCTGTGCAGTCACTCCACTCCAATTTTTACAGTTGAATGCGAAACCTTTGGCAGCCCGAACACCTCCGATAATCCCTTGTTCATTAACATTATCCCGGGGGAGCATAATTCATGCCAGCTTAGTATTAATTATAGGAGTTGACCGTCAGAACATTGCTTGAGTCGCTCCAGCAGGCCTTGGACAGGAGTAGGAGGGGGTGGGGTTGAGAGCTCCGGGGCGTCCTGTTACTAATAGTTTTGGCAGGATGCGCATTTCAGCTGTCGATAATGTCTCCTATTGTGACGGTGGATTTCATGGTGTGGGTGATGTGGGTGTGGACTGTAGGTTTCAAACCTCTTAGATTATTGATTCGGAGTATGGTTTTGAGGGGCCCATGCCGGGTTATTCTGACCGGGGACCAATGGAAGAGCTAGAATTACTCCGTTGATGTGGTTAAATATCTACCGATCTGGTAGGGGCATTTTTATACATAGAAGTCAAAAACATGTTCACCATTAATCGGTATCAGCTCGTTCGAGTGTTTGCAAGCCATCGTGGACGTTGAACATTCGTGAATCAGTAGGCAGCAAATATGTTTTGATAGTAAAAACAATGTCAAACAACATCATTTCAATTTATACTTCTCTCATTACTCAAAATAGTTGCCAATTGAAGTCAGTTACATAATGTGCCTGTTAGGTGTCACCCACCTCATTTGAGGACTTTTTTAAAAAGTACCTCAATTGGTCGGGTGCCTGGAGCTTTCATCCCACCAATCATTGTTTCATTCGTGACCACTTTGATGGTTTAATTACCATGTCAACAACGACACTGATTCGGTATTTGTTGATGAGGCACTCAATTGTGAAAATTATAATGATGATGTTCACATGTGGGAGCTTAGGACAGAGATCAGGAAGTTAGGAAATGTCAAAGATGTGGGAAATTATGGTTTACCTGTGGAAGTATTCAAGTATGGTCCTGTTCAACTTCTTCATGTCATCTCTATTTTTTCCACTGGCTGCCTTAAACGTAATTACGTTCCTAAGATAATAATGGATGTTGTCGTGAAGCCTGTCATATAACCGAAGTTAAAATGTGCGACCGATAGATGTAAGTCCAGATTAATATCACCTGATACTGCTGCATCAAACTCGCTATAAATAGTTATTCAGATCAGGCTTGCTGACTGCCGTTAGGATACAAAAGCGCCTTTTCGTAGGACGAGAGATAACATCAATTATTTTATTGACATTCTATTCAGTTGAAGATATTTTTTGCCTTTGCAGACGTATTGAAGTGGTCAGGGAATGCCTTCTGAAGTGAAAAATATACGTCGTTATGACAAACGATGATATTTTGACCATAACAGTTGTTTTTTTAGACCTTATACGGATAAGGAAAATATTCAGAAACTCAACATGGATCGTTCAAAGTCTGTCTTACTGTAAAACAGTTCGTTGCGACGTGGCTGTTTATTTATCTTGTGAAGCGGTTTTCTTATTTGCCATATCTTGTTTATATGATTCTTCCGTCAACGATAACTTTTTCATTATATCTAGAAACGTGACCACAACATTTCCAGGAACATAGCTATTTGGTGTTCGCTGCTCCGTAACTTTATTGAACACATTCAATGGATTTTGGCTTGCATTGAAATGCTCCGTACAGTCGGCATCTTGTGACATTTTATAGTTTGATTAATTTTAACAATTTAATACAAAATGCACATTACTGGTTTCAATGCATCAAATGGCATAAATAAATTTTAGTATTAAATGGGACCCATTCTTATGTGCGCAGACCCGAATCCTGGAGCTGAAGTTGTGCAAGTTCACATGCAAGCTGGTAATTTCTCATTTCTGACGCGATTTTGCTTAGCAGTTTATTCAGGTATTCAATTGCCATTGGCTTGCGTTCGTTGGCAGTCAGCCATGAGTCCCCAAAACCAGTAGTCGCACCAGGAAAGAACATAAGACAAGTTCGACGTGCATCTGCAAGCTTCAATGGAAAGGTTTCCATCTGCTGCCAATAGAATGGGTCCTATTGCAAACATGAAATTCGAATTTTGTCATTATTTTAGTGCATTCTAGCGTGTGAATTTCACTCTTGTTCAATAAGTTATTTATATTTAGCGTTTTCAA
Source organism: Gammarus roeselii (assembly GCA_016164225.1). Taxonomy (NCBI): domain Eukaryota; kingdom Metazoa; phylum Arthropoda; class Malacostraca; order Amphipoda; family Gammaridae; genus Gammarus; species Gammarus roeselii. The sequence goes on along the minus strand of SDVV010025875.1, from coordinate 5,309 downwards.
ATGTAATATGATGTCAATTTTATTGAACGTTTGAAATTATATGTAAAACATTATAAGCCAATCATAAAAGTTCATTACAGCGATAAATATTTCTTTGTATTCAGTAAAATGTAGATTATTCACAATTTATAACTCCATGAAGATTCGACAGTCAAATAAGATGTTGGTCACCCCCGGAATGCACTGCTAGGTCATTCGGTAGGGATATGTATACAAATTAGATCGCAAAACTTTGCCTATCCCATGACATAATGATGTACGTAATCCGATAATTTATTGAGACAATTCGAATCGGACAATTCGAATATATTGACAGCATTCACATATATAGACGCATGCTTGGTTTTCCATTGATGCATAAACATGGTCCCATTCTGTGACATTTTCAGAATCTGGCAATTTTCGAGTTCTCTTTGTGCTGTATCACAAATCCGCTCCATCGTTGCCATACTATTCGTGCTTTTTCGTATCATGGCTTTAATGTTCGAAATAAGTAGAAGTTTATCCCGGTGCAAAGGCCCACTAGTATCAAGGAATTCATGACCATTTTAACGTTACACACTTGCACTTCTACTAGGCAACCCAATTTCCGTGAGTACATTAACTAATGTTAGCAGAAGTTTTGATAATCTTCTGTGGATAATTTATTGTGGAATCTAAAAATCGTGAGGAAATTGCACAACTGTGCAAATTCAAAGCCACTTATACTAAAATAGAGATACACGCAAAAATTCGTTCAATATCTTAAGAAAATAAAATGACTTGACTTGAAATAAGTGGCAACACTCTTCTTTTTAGTTCGGTTCAGACTTGATCCAATTTTTTTTAAACGTAGGTATCACCAAGAAACTCATTACAAATCAAGGCAAGCACTTTCAATTCCGAGTAAAACAAAGTCCGTTCGTGCCATCTTCTCTTGTTGCCCTAAGGATTTAATATTGTAATTTAAATATTTTTATACAATGGAAATAATCATGTCGTTTACAAAAGGTTCTGTATTTTATCTAAATCTAACCAGAAACGCCACTTCTTTGCATGAAAGTGGAGACACAAATCAGTGTCCCGCCCATTTTTTTCTTAGATGCTCTCGATAAAGCGTTGCCAGTGTTTTGTATCAACTTGTTAATTATTCGCAAGTGTAACACCGGCCTGTCTGGAAGGTTTTCTCTTAGATGGAAGAAGCCGAGCTAGGCCCCGAGAAAGCTAAATGTTTGCAACACAATTAGTCGAAGCTTGCGTGGATTACTTGGTGTAGAGTCTTATGCAGGTCATAAACATTGCTCCTGCTCAAGATAGTTTTGCTCATCATGAGAACATTTGCAAACGTCCCTCAACATCAAGGTACCTCATCACCGCAAAATGGTTCAGTACACCACTACTACACGGTTCAGCTCAGCACGACCACATATGTATGCGTCCTCGACATCATGGTCCAGCTAACCACGATACCATAGTCATGTACACCATGTCCACGTGGTTCAGCTCGCCGTGACAATCTAGATTAACACACAATGTTAGAACATTCTCTCAATCAAAGCTTTTCCAATATTAAGTAGATTTATTGACTGCAAAGTATCCCAAAGCATGTTTTTTTCTGTTCATCGCACATAGATAATTCATGAATATATTGTGCCCGAAAATCTTGTTATTTAAATTTAATAGGAATGGACTGCGACATGTTTGGAGCTCAATCGTAATTCATACAGACAAAAAAAAACTTTCTCTGTTCTTGAACGTGTGTACTATACACTACGCACGACTGTTAAAGCGATAAAACTACAAACGTACACTAGAAACGGCATTGCACTATCGAAACCTTATCGCTTGATATCCTATGTCTTAACTTTGTCAACATTGTATCTCGGATTAAACTTGACTGATTTATCGCTAATTGCATAAGCAATTAGTAAGTAATTTTTATGAGAAAAGGCCACCTCAGCCGGTTTTCATGAATGGGGACTGTCGCAAGGTGATTAAAAGAGGAAACTGTTTGTTAATGGAAGGAAGGTTAGATGAAGGATCTAACTGGGCAGGGACGCTCAGTTGGTCTATGTAAGGGGACAACAGCAGGGGTATGAATGGAAGCATGGCTGGATAGAGAAGTCTACTAGACTGGGACGTGATAAGATTCAGCGTTCTTGAAATATGCCTGCTAACCCGTTTTGTTAGAATTTTGTTCATTATGTTTAATGTAAATTATGTTTAATATATTTTTTTAACTATAATCGTTCCTCAATTAAATATAGCTGCATTCAATGGTGCATTATGCGAGTATTTGAGCGAAAGTTCTGTCGGATGGGTGCATATAAACAGTATTGTCCATGTAACTGTTTTTGTATAAAAGAAATCCGGCAATCACGTTGAGGTTGACATGTCAAACTGCAGTTTGCAACAGCGGAACCGTATATGACTCGTGTATAATTTTTGAGTAATAATCGGATGTATTGAAAGGGCAACAATTTTCCCTTCCTGAATATGTGTGTTGCGAAGAAATTTCAAATGATTTCGTTCATTATTCGACGCGCAAGGTCGATCAAATGCAATAGGTCGGAAAAACATGCAGCCGGTCACTGATAGGTAAGGAGACGTACCCAAGCCCGAATGACCTGATAAGGTGAAATTCAATTTGTTGATAGAGTAAAAGTTTGTACACAGGCATATTGTTTCTGATTAGGTCACATGAAATTAGGATGCAAAAGAGCAAAAGGTCGTGTATAGGGCATGTTATAGTCTTGATAGGTTGTTGATAGGCATTTTAGGTTACCGTCATCTTCTTTGTGTTGTATTTTTTTTGTGGATGCATTTTTCACCATTATACAATAGTCAGATCATATTTGAATAGAAATAATCAAAGAATCTATGGTGATAAATATTTATCCTACCAAATTCACTTAAATCTTCCCCTGTCAATTTTTTCTCGTTTATCATTAATTTACGGGCTGACGTCTGAACATCGGTAACTTACGAGTATATTTATAAAGGTACTAAAAACTCTTGGTTCTCCGATGCCGCGATGAGAAGCTTGACAATGTATGTTTTCAAGCTCGAGCCCGTATGTGAGAAGCAATACGTGAATATGCTTATTAGCGGGTGTAATTTTACTGAAAGTTACAGCTGACAATTGAAATTCATTATCACCGTGTCTTTATTTTCGTTTTTGCCAAGCAGTGTAGCGTAATGGTATACATGCTAGGCTGGTGAGTGAGAGGATGTGTTTTCAGTATCTCAGATGGCGCCACAGTTTGGATAAATTTCTGCTAAATCTGAATGTTTGGCGCAAGAGCATACTACTGCCGGCATAGTTTGCAACTCAAAACAACGATTTGACGACTACCCTGTTCATGCTCGATGTTTTTGAATAACCTTTATTTATTAAAAAAAATTGTTCTAATTTCAAAGATTCGGTTTGATGATTGTGGATACTGCTGCATTGTCACATGTGTCTTTGAACCAATTCAGAACGTTTTTTTATATCGTTATCACATCACAGAAGCCACAAGTAAATCTGTTCAAGTCGTTGCATGGATCTTTCTTACCAGTCTCCCAGCATGTTGTTTCTCTCACTCCGAGCCAAATTCACCCTCCACTCAAATCAAATCAGATTAAAGATTTCAAACAGATATTCCGTTAACATTCAAATTTTTCCGAGCAGATAATACGAATTAATATCAACCAGACACCCTCCGGGAATTCTTCCGTAGTATTCAATTCTGCTCCGCCTCTCATAAATGTTGCTAATCGCGGGAGAATAAACTAGCTTTAAGGAACATTACAGGTCATCTGATTCTTGAAGAGGGTTTGCATATGTCAAACTAAATTGTCCTTCCTGACATTTATCCAGCGAAAGACCCAAAGCTGTAACCTGATGAAGTTCGTCTATGTTGATTAAAACTAGAGATCAGGACATAATCAGACTTATTGAATGAGAAATGTTCATGTCGAAGCTTGAAAGTGAATCCTGTTCAATAAACACCCAAAATATTGGTTGAACAGAAACCGATCGATATAAGAAATATGTTATCAGAATTGGTGACGCAGTCCAGGAAAAGGTAGGTATATAGAGTGTTGGGAGACGCTGTATTAGAGGCTTCGGAAGACGCATAGTCAGAGACGTACAGTGTGATGATCATTAGAACACACAGATTGAACTGTTTTAGAAAACACGAATACATTGCGAAGAGAAACTGATTATACTTACAGAAAAGGGTAATATATCAAGACACATCATACAGACTATTTCATTCCTCCAAACATCGAGTCTCAGAAGAGTTCACCTTTGAAGTATGTCATATAGGATTCTCGAAGTGAAACGAAGTCTGTCCTCACACTACGATGTTTTTCTCTAGCAGTATGCGCAGCACTGCTACTGGGCGTTACTTCCCCAGCGATCTTGGGGAGTAGAATACTCTAACATGAATAGGTTCTGCACGTGTTATTTTTATGGCATTAAATCAACTATCGCGACATAGACAAGCCTTCTTCCTCTAAAAATGGTACCAAGGATGCAGCCACAACAAATCACGACCACCCACCACCCATTCAGCGAGAATGATTCTGAATGTCTGCGAATCACTAGTTGAGAAGTACAGTTATACGAATTACTCAGGAGTAACAACAGTTCTCTTGCCACGTGAGTTCTGTTGTTGTTGCATAGCTCCAACCTGGGTGCTGCTACTGAAAGGGTTGTCCATATCGGGAGCAGTTTCAGCAGCAACGTTGATTCAGTCATGAATTTAAATGGGCAAAACAAAATATATAAAAAACATACCCAGCTGAATCGAATTACGATGTAACTGTACGGTAATTCTTTCATGGCATGTTCCACCGTACACAGAATTCAAGGCCACGCAGAGCCTGCTAGTACCTGACAGCGGTGAAGTTCAGAATTCAATCAGTCAGGCAATAGTTAGTTCTTGCAAGTGTCCTCTGGTGGCATGAATGAGTAAGGGTTTCACTTCTTGCGTGCCTGCTGTGCAGCCGTCTTTATGCCCTATGATAGATCTCTAATGCTCTTTGGAATACCATTTTGATAGGGCTTCCTCGGGAGCCCAGCGTTCGCGCTAAAATTATTCCCGCACACGCGCACTATCGCCACTTCACTTCACCTCACTGTCATGGCCGGACACTGTCATAACCGCTAAAAATCTTCCATCCCATGTGCTTTCTACCTATCGATAATTCAGCCCACACGCATTTTCCACCACTTCAAAATCTGCCACTGTCATATCTGAAACTGTCATTTCAGCGAAACAGACGTACCAACCTAACAGTTATCACTTTGATGTAACTTCAAAAAAAAAAAAAAAAAG
>SDVV010025874.1:0-12349 GCA_016164225.1 Gammarus roeselii | reverse complement strand
CAAATAGTCTGTTTGAATCTACAATTATTTTCATATTGATTTTAGATCTTGTTGAATTTACATGTATCTGATAAATTATGCCGGTGTTTCACTTCTTTGGGCCATGTTCCCGGATGTCGTGTTGCCACAACATGAATCTGGTAACTATTACATGATACTTTATAAGGAGTCAATTTGCATGAATTTGCGTCGCAACAAGTCTTCATAAATTCGATTCATCAAAATTACGCCGTTTTTCTTGCTAAACTCAAATCGAATATCATAATGAAGATAATTAATAGAACAGTATATACTTCATCGATCCTATAAATTCTCTGTCTCTGACGGCGTAGTGGAATCAGTCTCCAACTCATAGCTTCAGTGTCTCTGGTTCGAACCCACTCGTCACGGATCTTTTACCTCTTTTGATATCATCAGAAACTCAAGCTTGTGTACCGCTTTCAACCTTGAATGAATACCAAGCGATCATCATTTATTGAAAAATATAGTTTATGAATAATTTTATAAGAAAAAGCTAATTTTTATTTCTAGCCTTCATTTAATAGTTACACGACGAAATCATTTAAATTCAACAGTGCAAAATATGTAAATTCAAAAGGAAAATCTTATTGGAGAAAATTCAATAAGTCACGTCATGTTGAATTTACGATGTACATGTATCTATTACCATACATTTCTCTCTGTGTAGCTGGACATACGAACACGACTATTGCCTAAACATGTCATGACAAGAGAGCTATAAGGGTAAGTTTTAATGTACACAGTAGATATGCACTAAATCCTGTTGACATAAGGTGTTGCGATTTGACAAGGGGATCATTTATATGACAATTAGTTAGAGTGAGAATTGCTAATTCAGCAGTACAGCGCCTAATTTATCGGGTAGCTACAAATGCGACGGTATGAGTGGGTCTATGTGAGACAGAGACCCACTTAGTACACGAGTGGTGTGTTATTCATGTGGAACATTGAGCTCCTTTACGTGTCACGACGAATACAGCACGTCCATCACTACATGTAGGCAGTCTTTTTTCATATCATCCGCCAAGTACTAGTGTCAAAGGGAATTGGTGTGATATACACACGAGGATTCACACGAGGATGCATCTATAAATTTGAAGTATAGTTGATGATGGGTGCGCAAATTTAAAATACATATGATGATGGATCCAGGACCTTATGGCGTTCATCACATCGTGTAACCGAGTGAGTGAACTTGTGAGTGACCGGTAGCGAACATCTAACAATTAACTGAGCATGAGTATCACCTTTTCCGAAACATGACGAGAAACCGGAGAAAAAACCAAGTATATTTAAACTACGTATTAAATAGGCGGTCCATCCTGATGGCACATAGCATTGCGATCAGACATTAGGTTTTTATGACGTAATTAGTTGATTATCTGCCAGATACGTTGGAAGGCAAAGGTTGTCTGGTTATGTGTGGGTGTGAGTTCGCGGGTTCTGCCATACATGCATTTAACGGTTCTGTCATACTTGCATGTGTGATCCGGGCAGGGCATATTTAAAGCAACGCTGTGAGAGGAGATTAATGTCTTTATACGTGACGTTTAGTGACACGCTTTGCGGAAATACGAAAAAAGTGATAATGAATCTCATTGAGTCTATCGCTAACGGGGATGAAACAAAGTCGTGTTAACAGGGTGATAGTGTTGATGCTCCCAGCGAGCTGGAAAATATAGTGTCACGTTGCCAGTTCCGTGTTAATCGTCATCAATTGTTTGACTCAGCCTGCCCCTGCCTGCGGGTAAGCAGTAGAGTAGTACATTTCTGCTTGAAGGAAGATACGGTTGCGCAGTTCCGAATGTCAGCTGGTAGCTGGTTGAAAGTCTTTGGACCTGAAATCGTGAAAGCTTTGGCCCCAATCTCTGTTCTTCTGAACTCGGTGTCAATGTTATTTTCATTCCGTGTTGATCGTTGATGGGCCGTTTTTCGAGTTGTCAATACAACACCGTTTGAACAGGAAAGCTTGTTCTGAATTTTAAAAACTCGTATTATTTCGCTCAGCTCTAGTCGTTCCAGGATGTTAAGCCACCCGAGTTTTTTTAGAATTGGTGTCACATGATCACTCTTTCTGAAGTTCCCGTCGTGAGCTACTTTTGCGGTGAAGTTTATGCTTCGTTGAATGTCTGAGAATAATGTTTTCGTGCACTTTCCCCATATGGTAGGGCAGTAGTTTAAATGAGAAAAAATCAGAGCATTGATAACGAGAAGTCTGGACTTGAAGTTGAGTTGTTTCTTTGTTCGACTGAGAAACATGAGTATAAGATTCAATTTAGAGCAGAGCTTATCAACATGATGTCCAAAGGTCATATTGGGATAAAACCATACTCCCAGACTTTTGACTTTGTTGTCAAGAGAGATTTTTGCGACCCATACAGTCAACAGCAAAATTCTCGGAACTCTCCGTGTGTTTGCTTTGGATCCCCGGATAATGCACTGTGTTTTACTTATATTTACTTTAGGCCCATTTGAGGAATACCAATTATTTATGTGGGGCAGCGCTGTTTCTGCATCCAATTTCAGCTTTTCTAATTTGTTTGCTGGTCTAACGAACAACAATTGAACATCGTCTGCGTATAATGTCATTCTGGCGTTGTCGAGGGGGATTCCACAGTTTAGGTCGTTGATAATCAGGAGGAAAAGAACCGGTCCGAGAAACGAGCCTTGTGGAACGCCGAAATTTACCGGTCTTGGAGAAGTGGTGATCTTTCCATCTAACACGACAGACTGGATCCGATGCCTGTGATAGCTTCCAAACGAGTTGTGGCATTTTTTTGCAGCAAAATGTCGTGATTTACACTGTCAAATGCGTTTGAGAGGTCCAGCAGCACGAGTAATGATACTGTTTTCGTCTATAGCTTTGTATACGAGTTCGGAGATTTTCAGTAGCGCGTCTTCAGTAGAGGTCTTCCGTCTGTATGCATACTGACAGTCATTGATCGGGTTTGCCTCTTTTAGGTAGTCAAGGAGTTGACGTGCAATGATCTTTCCCCAGATTTTCGAAGTTACTGGAGGCTTATGGGTCTGTGATTTGAAGGGTCGTTTACCTCCCGCTTTTTATGGATAGCTTTGATTCGTGCTTGTTTCCAATTTTGAGGGAAGGTATTTGTTTCAATGGATGTGTTAATGAGCAGCTGGAGATATGGCAGAATAACTTCTAACACGTTCTTGAGATACTGTAATGCTATTCCGTCGTTCCCACAGGAATTTGTATTTTTATTGGTGCTATTGTGTCGAGGGCCGCTGAGAACGTATCTATAAAAATAGTCGATTTAATATTCATATCATCCGTATTACGCATGTCGTTGAACAATGGTACTCTGTTCTACAACTCTTGCTTCTGTGTCTCGTGAGTAGTTTACTTTTGTTCTATTCGTCCGAATAACTGGTTTCCGTTTTTCTTTGCGTACAATGATCAGGCAGCTTATTTACTTGTGGTCGGCAAGAGACTCACAGACGTTGGTGTTCAGGACAGACGATTGATTGTTCGTGATTATCAAGTCGAGCAACGAGCTACTTTCTTTTGTGATTCTAGTTGGCTCCTCAATGAGCTGTTCTAGTTTTAGTCGTTCAATTATTGAGCCCAATTTATTTGGCTTTAATTGATTGTCGTTGAAATCTCCTAAGACATACGTGTTATTTTTCAAATTAGCTGCTGTCTGGAGATTGGATCCTATGTAGCTGAATGACTGGTTGCTGGCTTTGGGTGGCCTGCAAATGACTCCGACAATAAAGGATTTGTTTTTCTTACTTGAACGGTAATCCAAACATCATCAACTTCGTCTTTTAGAGTGAATGCTGGCTCCGCCCCTCTCAGATCTGTAATTTCTGAACAGTTTGTACCCATCTATCTGAATCAAATTGCTATCCATGTTTCGTACCAGCCATGTCTCAGTGAGACCGAGTATATCAACATCTTCATCAGTCAACATAAGTTTGATATGATCTATCTTAGACAAGAGACTTCTAACATTAATGTGTTTTATTCGTATGTGGTCTTTGTCTTCTAGCCGAGTCTTGCTAACCTCGTTGTCGGCTTCACAAAAGGCGCGAGTGCCGTCTAGTCACATGTGCTCGGGTGCCCTGCGGTGACTATTGCTGCGATCTATGTTACTTTTGTCGATGACCACGTTGCTGCCTGTAATGAAGTCGTGACTGTCGGGGACGCTGCCATCCCTGCTCTTCCTCTACGTAGATGCAGGTGTCAGGTGCATCATACAGGGCGGAGAATTTGTTAGAGTAGAAGTTTCTACCATTTGGTGTTCTATTTGTATTGGAGGATTTCAAGAATGTCTGCATGGGGACAAGTGCACTGTAATGACTGTCCTTCAGGTGAATGAATACCTTGATACTTGACTGGTTGTTGTTTAAGTGTTGCTTGATGGACCTTATCGTTGTATTGGCGAAGCCGTCTTCCTGTACAATGTCAATCTGATGCCCCAGAGCATTGCTCAGCTTTGTGGGGATCAAGTCTGACATGGGTTGATTGTAGTTCCTGTTGTAGAGATACGCTTCCTTATATATCTGGTAGGCGTCTTCGTTATCATTTTTTGAGAGGAAATCCGAATAGTAGTCCATGTTTCTATCAGCCTCCTTCCATGCGACGCTAAGTAACGAGACAAAGTCTTGTTTTGAACAATACCCAATTTGGTACTTCCATGATTGGCTAAGAGCGTGTAATAGGCATTGGCCATTTGTGGGGGTTGACATTAATTGTGGTTTCAGGTTATTTAGTACCCAAGTGATTTTATTGGTTCTGTGTTAATGTGGACTTTTATACCCTGTATCCCTGCTGGTATGTGAGTGGCTGTTGCTTTTATGGGGATGATGGATGGGTGCAAAATGGGAACTATTGGTCTGAGGACGATGATTGGGCATCGATTGGGAGCCTTTGGTGTGTCAAGGATAACGAGTGGATTCTGATTGTGAGCTGTTCTTATTGGGATGCTAAGGAGGTGCGGATTGGAAGTGGTTGGTGAGGTGATGATGATGAATGGGCGCTGATTGAAAGCTACTGGTGCGAGTGTGATAAAGAGGTGCTGACTGTGAGCTGATTGTGTTGGGATGATGAGGGGTCGCTGTTCTGGAGTTGTTGGCTTTAGTGTGATGTTGAGGTGCTGATTGGAAGCTGTTGGGGTGAGTATGGTTGGGAGGCGCTTACTGTGAGCTGTTTGTGTTTGGATGATGAGGGGTCACTGATTTGGAGTTGTTGGCGTGGAGGTGATGAGGAGACGCTGATTGGAAGCTACTGGGATGAGTATTGTGAGGAGGCGCCTTCTGGGAGCTGCTTATGCATGAGTTTGGCTGATGTGGGGTTTCTGTTCTGGAGTTGTTGTCGTTGATGTGATGAGGAAGCGCTGATGGGAAGCTGTAGGTGAAATTACGATTTAGGGGGGCTGTTTGGGAACTGCTAGTGTGCGGATGATGAGGGGCCGCTGAATGGGAGTTGTTGGTGTGTGGATGGTGAGATGGCTCTGATTGGTAGTTCCTGATATAGGGGTGATGAGAAGGCACTGATGGGTAGCTGCTGGTGTGCGGATGGTGAGGAGGCGCTGATTGTTAGTTGTTGGTATAGGGGTGGTGATGAGTCGCTGATTGGTAGTTTTTGGTAGAGGGATGGTGAGGAGGCGCCGATTGGTAGTTGTTGATATAGGGGTGATGAAAAGGCTCTGATTGATGGTTGTTGGTGTAGGGGGGGTGGAGAGGCGCTGGCTGGTAGTTGTTGGTATAGTGGTGATGAGGAGGCGCTGATGGGGAGCTGCTGGTGTATGATGGTGAGGAGGCGCTGATTGGCAGTTGTTGGTATAGGGGTGATGAGATGCAGATAGGGAGCTATTGATGTGCGGATGATGAGGAGGCGCTGATGGGGAGCTGCTGGTGTACAGATGGTAAGGAGGCGCTGATTGGTACTTGTTGGTGTAGGGGTGATAAGGAAGCGTTGATTGGGATCTGTTGGTATGCGGATGATGTGGAGGCGTTGATTGGTAGTTGTTGTTATAGGGGAAGTGAAGAGGCGCTGATGGAAAGCTGTAGTCGTTGTGTTTGGGTGTAACTAGTTTAGTTTGGTGTGCAGTGGCATTGGTGACAGGAGGAGCGAATGGATGGGATGCACGGGGCTCAGTGTGGTTTGGTTTGGTTTGGTTTGGAGTACAGCGGCTTGGTCTATATGCAAAAGGTTATGAGACGCATTAAGATGGAAGGGCGGTTTACATGTCGTGTGTGTTAATACGGAGTGATGTGTCATAGATGATGAGCTTGTCAGCTGGCTCTGAATTGAGGGAAGATAAGAGCAACCTGCGTACGTGTATTTGTTCTGAAATGGTTTTCCAAGCCAGCTGCTACTGTGAGTTGGGTCGTAGTACCTGAAGCATCGATGGTCGCTGTCGTGGTGGCGAGGTAAGCGGGTCGTTTGGGGAGTTTAGGGGGGGGGGTGTGCGCAAAGCAACGGGTGTTGTGCACGGTGTCAGTTGGTCGTGAGTGTATGTAGTCCGCTGTCTTGTGACCAGTTAACGGTAGAAGAGGGGTGATAGTGTGTCTGCAAAAGAGGGGGACGGAGGTGTGGCAGCGGGAAACAAAGAAAGGGAGGGCACGCAAATGACCGCACATTGTAGTCATTGTGATAGTAGTGGTCTGGCAGTAGCTCAACCCAGTGAGGGACATAATGCGCTACAATTTTGAGGAGTTTGGCCGTTCCTTTTCTATGGAGACTTGGACTATTTGGGTGAAACCATTCCGGGTCGTGAGTTTAAGTGAGTGTTCCTTAGTTGACTGGTTGGAATAACACGGAGGTTCAGGGAGTCTCATGGAATGGGGTCTCTTTTTGATTGACTTGAGTTTGGTGGGTTCGACCATGTATATCCTTGCATAACTATTGCTTTCGAAGATTGTGTTGGCCATTTTTGCTAAGTCATCACGCTCGTCACGGTGTGTAAGCGCTATAATGTAGTTTTTGTACGCATTTTCTCAATGGTTTTTAGCATTGCATTAGAGTCAACTCCGTTGTTTTTTTAGTTAGTGCATTTCCTTGTGAGGTCATCCGGTTGTACATTTGCTATGAAGTCATCGCCTATCAGGATTGTTACAGAAGGTACTATAGTTTCTCCTGGAACACTGTTGGCATTGTGCGCAGCGACGGTTGTCTGTGTTGTTGGATGGGTCTCGCTCGCTGATACGGTAGCCATGCAGTGGGTGGCTTGAAGGCCATGGGAGGCAGGGCGGGAGATGTGGGGGTTCGCTATATCTGTAGGGGGGTTGCTAGGAGTTCATTTACGGGGGAGTGGGGAGATAGCGAGGGCAAGTTTTTAGTTATTTGAGGGGACGGGGGGTATCAGCTGGAGTTTCTTCCAAATTGGCGGTGACTGCTAGATTCTTGTGTGTTGCAGGAAAACTGCAAAGTTTTAAAGCGTTTTTTTGCTTCGGCACGATGAACAATTTACGTCACTTCTGAAGCAAGCACAGTTTATGCAATCACCCTTGCTACACGTACAGCAGGGCTTTTTGGTTGGAGTTGGGGAGTCACGTGGAAGTTTCATTGTTGCAGTCTAGATGCAGTTTTATTTAAAATATAATTATATGTACTTGCAGTTTGTTTAAAATATAATTATATGTAATTGATTGTGGTGCAAAACAGTTGAATATACTGATAGTGATAATCTTATTATCTTATATGAAGAGTTTATGTACAGTACCTAATAACACGTCACAGAAGCCTATTGTGTACAACAGATAAATAGGAACAAAAACCGCGCTGGAAGTAGTCGTTATAGATTACCAGAGTGATTTATAGTTAACACAGGTTGGCCTCTTGAAGGCGTGGTGCTATGCAGCATTGAATAACACATCGCGCAATCCTATTGTGTACAAAAAAATAAAAATATACGACGTGCTGGAATAACACTTCACGTGGTCCTATTGTGTACAACTTCCAAAATAACACTTCACGTGATCCTATTGTGTTCGAAAACTAAAAATAAAAAACGAGCTGGAATAACACTTCCCGGGATCCTATTCTGTATAACTTCCAAAATAACACTTCACATGATTCTATTCTGGGCAGAAAATAATAATAAAAAATGCGCTGAAATAACACTTCACGTGGTCCTATTATGTACAACTTCAAAAGTAACACTTCACGTGATCCTATTGTGTAAAAAAAATATAAATGAAAAACGTGCTGGAAGAACACTTCACGTGGTCCTATTGTGTACAATTTCCAAAATAACACTTCACTAGATCCTATTGTGTACAAAAATAAAAATAAAAAACGTGCTGGTATAACACTTCACGTGGTCCTATTGTGTACACAAAATACAAATAAAAAGTCAGCTGGAATAACACTTCACGTGATCTTATTGTGTAAAACTTTCAAAATAACACTTCACGTGGTCCTATTGTGTACACCAGGGGAAAAGCGCGCTGGAAATAGTCTCTGTTGAATTATAGGAGAAATTGTTATTTAGCCTAGTAAATGGTGGTACACTGTCGACAATGCGCAAAACTGAAGTAAACCTAGGAAATTGTATCGCTCTGGGTCAAATTAACGAACAATCAAGACCCGTAAAATTAAAATCTGTGGTTTATAAATCATCTGCGGTAATAACAATCTACGAGGCTTATAGATTTAATTCAAGAAATGGAGCACTGTCGATAGTTCGCAAAACTCATGTGTACTGAGAAATTGTGTGGCTCACTCTGCTTCGAGATCATTTCAGTCGAGTAAAATTTAAAAACATCCGATCCATGAACAATCGAGCCCAATTATGTTCTGATAGAGGGTTTGAAATACAGACTACAAATAAACAAACAATGAGGCCTTGTGGGATTCTGATCAGCGTATATAATTATTTTTTTAGTGACAATGAGACATCGTGGAGTTCTGTAGAACGAGCGGAAGACTTTATACTCTTGGCATTTTGATAAGCAACTAACAATTCAACCGCGTTAAATTACCTTTCACTCAGTTGATGTACTTACTACCACAGAGGGTATGCGCACCAGAAGCCGCAGTTGTGTGCGGCCTCTCAGGGAATCTGGTGGTTCTGCGGGTCTCTTGACTGGAAGGTGTAATGCCTGCTCCTGTGTTCGTCAGACGAGCGCTCGGCGGGCGCATGCTGTAGCAGGGACCGAGGCTCCCAATGGTGCGGTGCTTGGCTCTTGGCTAAAAAAGTCACAGTATGGGAGCATTATCAAAGTATTTCAAAGAATTTTACAAAATCAAATGAAGAGATTGTTGAAAAAAATTGTGTCCTAAGTTGATTTTTTGCTTCAAATGCAAAGCTGGTTAACAAAAACATTTTAGTGACCAGGAATTTGAATAGGTATTGAAAGGTGATCCCCCTTTTCAAATTTTGATCACACAAAGATGACTTTAGTTCACATTTGGCGAGCCTAATTTCGTACAAGTTACTACGTCGAGTACTGTTTATAGGTCACCGTACTCGTCAGTATATTTCTGCATAACAACTCAAGTTGTCGACATCTCTGACAGATGAATCTCTGACCCATAACTGAAGCCTGGGGTCTATCTAACTAGTGAGTTACACACGACTAGTATTCCGTACAGGAACAATTCTCTCGTGGAGCAAGTTCTTCAACGGATGTTTTCCTCCAACGCAGAAATTGATCTCATAGGAAAAAATGATACAGAGATACAGACTATACGGCGATGACCCAACTCACACGGAGAAACACCGCCCAGCAAAAAAAGCAGCACACACGAGCAGCAGCAAAACCTCGGACAGAAGAGCAATACTCCAGCAAAAGAAAAATATAGATGAGAAAAAATAGTCAAAGAAGGGCCTGACAATCGAGCGATCTCATGATAGACCTCCACCATTTCCAATATTTCCGAACGAAGCCCTCTTATATCTGACACCCATGTTTGAGTATTTTCTGTCAAAACCGAATTTCCGTCTGGGACTCGAGAATATCGTGCTGCGTTCATTACGGGATGGACAGAAATTGTTGAGTTCAGATTACATTAACACGTATTTTGTAAACAGTTACTGCGTGGTTCAGCTCGTAACCATCCACGTAACCCGAATATCCAGGGTTACTAACTTAGTTGAGGTTATCATTGCTGCCAACATTTGAAGACAGTTCGGTGAACCGGCGATGAATCGTTCATTCGAAGGCCGATGTAAAAAATGTAAAATAATGACCTTATGCAAAAAATATAAGTATTCTTTGAATACATGAGTGTGGTATGGGAACAATTTTTTTGAAAATTGTCATAGAAATCCTTAAAGTTCTTGAGCCGTTTTAATAATAACTAAATGGTTAATACAAGTCATGATATAAATTTCAAAGTTTCCTAAATATTATGACCATTTTCATTCAGAATCTTATGGTTAATATTGGCTGAAGCTACGAATTCACTATTCACGTCATATTTCTAATTCTTTTTTGGTCAGCATTAAGTTGTTACGAACAGTCTTGGAGGAGCTGTTAATCTCAAAACAGAAAACTACCACGACTTGTTTTAGACTGATTGTGTGAATATTTATGTCGCAATGATATTGATCCTTGCGTTGCCAGTTCTCACGTTTATTTATTTTGATTGATTGAACACACATGTCATGGTGTATAGCGTCAACTGAGATAGTTAAGATTGATTCCACATAAAGCTGTGACAAACAGAACAAACCTGGCTAATGAATTTAGGTTTTACTTATTCTGAAGATTTACTGTGTGTTTGTCAATTGTTCAATATTTTCTTTAGTAGACTGTATATTACATGTACGTATAGTGAATAGATGAACGAAAGTATCATATTTACTATGGTGTTTGAGTGGAAAATGGGACAAAACCAAACACAGCAATATATAGCACCCGGTTAGAGCGATGAGCTACCTTTTTCTCAAAAAAATGAAGGTAGCTACATGACAATTTTTTATCTGGTAGATATGGAGGAAAGAGGTGTAGCGAGTGGTGGGGATAAATGGTGGGACAGTGATTGCATGTGGAATGGGCGGTTGTGTTAGAATTTAGAGGAGAACAAAATGATTCTATCGGAAGGAGTAAAGAGATTGAGAAAATAGGTTTCATCAGTCGCCAGGCAATCACAATACATTTCTTTCGACAAACCCTGTTAGAAAAAGAATTTTTTCATTTTGCAATTAACTTCAACACAAACAGAATACGTTTTAGAACCGTGAAGGAGGAGGTGGTGAAAGATGAAAGCCGTCAGTTGTTCATGAAGAGCGGCAGTGAACGGAAGAGGCTGACATTGTTGCTGTGGGTGGTGGTGCACGGATGAGTGTCGAGAGCGAGATTTGTTGCTGCTATTACTAAGAAACAGGTGCACGGGGAGGTAAAAATAATAACAGCAAGGGCAGCCCCTGGCTTGAATGGCGTCGCGACTGAGTACCTGAAGAGGAATGTAGAAACGACAATCGAATGGCTGGTGAGGCTACTAAATTGAATAGCCTGGTGAGTGCTAATTGAATGACGCCCTGCTTGAATATTGTTTTGCCGTTTGAGGGCATAAGAGATAGAAATTATTGCTGTAACTCGAGAAGTATCAGTTTGTTACGTGTAGAGACAGTACAGAGGGTGAGATTGGCGGGAAGCAGAGGGTGGGTCAACCACATATTTTAATTTCGACGTGTCTATGAGAGTACTATGCAAAGTAAAGGTATGTGTTCTGAGCCTTCATGAATCTGGTAAAGGCCAACGATAAGGTCAACAGGAGGCGCTACAGAGAGTGCTGCGGGAGTGGGATTTTATTGAGAGCGATTAAGAGTTTCTATGTTGGCAGCAGAGCATGTGTCGGAGTAAAGAGTAAGGTGAGTACTTGGTTCACAGTAAGAGTGGACAGAGACAAGGTTGCGTTATTTCTCCTTAGCTGGTCAATCTCTACATGAATGGAGTGGCCAGGGAGGTGAATACGAGTGCATTGGATCAGTATTTGGAGCTGCTTGGAGCACATGTACGGAGTTGGTAGTTGAGTCAATTCCAGTATGCCGATTGTATGGCATAGTGGATGATTCGGAAAAGTTGTGTTGTCTAGAGTCAACTAGTGTCGAAGTTTATTTATAAATGTATTTGTATACGAAAATACTTAGCTTTAAATAATATATAATGTATCTAAATAAATATATATATGAGGCTAGCGTGTCCATGAATAGTAGTCTTTTATTACTTTTAATTCAATAGTGAATCTAGGAACGGAATTTTCTTCGAAGGCTTGGCAATTGACGGATGGTATCAATGACTAGTAAACAGTAATCGACACACCTGCAGTAAACTATGGGTTTCCATAGAAGTGTCTCAAATGTTCTGTTGGCCAAATCACACATTCAGAAGGAGGGCAACGTAAGTCCCA